>CALSCE010009132.1:6278727-6296669 GCA_943593645.1 Bovichtus variegatus
GGAGTGGATGAAGCGCTACACCTATCTGCTGTACCAGAGTCGCAAGGTGTTGGTCGAGCTGGACGTCGGGCGTACAAAGCGCAGGACTGCAATATTAGAATCCAGACAAACAAACAAAAACAAAAAAGCACTTTGGTTACGGTAAGAACAGATTGTAGTTTTGTGGTTGTGTCTCCATGATTTTTTCCTTAACAGTCACCAAATACAGTAAAAAATGTTAAATAATGTGGTAGTTATTACAAGCGGATATTGAATTGCAAAATCTGATATTTTGGTGGAAAAACATATTAACTACATTGTCGGTGAGCGTTGTACTGATGCATTCAGTAACTTCTCAGATACATTATATAACAACATAAAGAAATCAATCCAGTTGGCATGAAGTTTCCTTCTAAACGTATTTGCCGTTGCTAAGGACTTGTACTAGGAGACGAGGTTACACGGAGATATCTCGGTGGTCTTCACGTGATCTTATTATGGAACTTCAGTAATACATATATGGTGGGGTGTGGGGGCGTCAAAACCCCCCTGTCCCTGATCAAAGATGGTCTTTGGTATCAGATTTACAGTTATATAGTTGGTTCATTTGTGTGTAGTAACCCGATCATTTCGTGAAAACAGCTCAGGGACACATAGAAACTCACTTTGAACAAACACTGCTTTTCTCATTGTTTACCTCAGCTGTAGAACCTCTCACTGAGTGTGGGTAAACAGCACACGCACACACACACACACACACACACACACACACGTACGTACGTAATGCACACGTGTGATACGGCGGTCCCAGTCTATTTTCCCCTCCTCTTGTAACAGTGTCCAACGTCGGTTTATAAACACAAGGTCACCCTGCTTGCAACAAACAAAGCCGCAGATATGCTAGCTTTCATGCCAGGCCCAAATCATTTCACTATTACAGCCCACTGCTGGGTTGTGTTTGAACATGTTGCGATAAAGTATGTTGCATTGTGTCACGTGGTATGACATTGTTTTTGTGTTATTGTGCATGGTGATGGTATCATTTGTGTTTTTAACCCGGCAAGAGGGAGGTTGGAGGAAAATCACTTTTTAAGTCATCTTTTATTATTCATTTGTAATGGCCTTTTTTCGTGGATTTAGTCTTGTGCATTTAATTTAGTGTCGTACATTCATTCTATACTCATAGTAACTGGGTTTGTGCTGCAGGGTGGCACCTAAGGTTTAATAACATTACAATTCATAGTCATTTTAAGGTTATTAATATGTGGTAATTTTAGAAATCCCAGCATTCAAAGTGTAAAAAGATTGTGTTACAACCTTTTGCAAAAGGGCTGCAGAGAAATCTTAAGTTTATAGAAAGGGCTTTTTTGACCTCATTGCTTTGGATGAAAAAAGTCAACAACAAAAAAAACGACTCGTAGGGGTTTTTTCTCTCGGATGACAATGTGTTCTGCCATATTTTCAATTAAGGTGTTTGTGTGGCCAATACCTACAATTTATATTTAAAAAAAAATAAAAAAATAAAAATAAAAGAATTGAAAAACAACCAAATAGCCTTCATTTGGCAAACTTCCGTGTTGTAGTTAAAAGAGGAAAAGCAGCTCAAATAACGATTTTAAACTCTGTATTAAGGTAGTCTTTAACTGAGATCCCAGTTGTGAGTGGATAAAAGGAGTGATGATCCACAGTGACATCGATCTGGGGCATGATGCCCCTCAAACTGCAGCCTCAGCCCCTCCCTCCCTCCCTCCCTCCCTCCCTCTCCCATGGGAGTCTTGAGTTCAGCCAGACCGCTTGGCAACCAGCTGCCAACAAGAACCACCTGCGTGTTGAAGCTGTATTTATTGTGCTGTCACATGTCTCTTCATCTTTTTATTGTGCAGCGCTTTTGACATGTTAACACCAATTACACCAAGTAATCCAGCTTTATTTATTCACTCGTTTATTTATAGCTGAATAGAATCAATACAGGAAACCTGACACAAGCAGTGTGGAGTGTGGAGAGGGTCTCTATGTTTTGTACCATGTTTTGTACCGTGTACCACAGACTGAGATCAGGTATCTGAGATCTGCTGAATGTTTTGCTTGTCTTACTTTGTGTCTGGTAGTTTGAACGTTGGCCCAGTGATGATGATCTTTACATTTCTATAGGAGCTAGGGTTCGGCAATTGGACGAATATATTGGCTATCAAATTTTATTGTTTTGGGGGGGCGATTTTTGTCATTTTATTTTGCTGATTTAATGAGTTGGAGCCACTCAGCCGCTGCTCAGCGAGCACAGGGATAGACAGCAGGGAAAAACAGTGTTTGTTAACGGCAGAAGAAGTTTTAATACCACTCTGAATGACTGCAGAGATGTCCCGGCTTACAAATCGTATTCTACAGACTCAAGAAAAGATCTTTGTTTGGTACAGATCCTCGCAAAAACAAAATTAAAATCACACCATGATCATTTTAATAGATTTTTCAATGAAAATAAGAATAACGATGTGAAAAATGATCGCTCTCCAATATCGTGAATCATATAGCAATTGCGTGATCAGTCGAAAATAATCGCAACTAAGATCTTTTTTTTTTTTCCCAAATCGTTCAGCCTTAATAAAATCCCAAACAGACAAAATGAGATTCAAAGCGTTCCCGTCTGAAATCCACACAAATATACACAGATAAACCCACCACAACAAATGAGGGAGTGAGCGAGAAGCAGAGGCGGGACACTGCAGTTGTAATGTCCTTGTTGTGGATAAATTGTGTGTTGAACATATGCCACTGGGACGTGAGCTAATTAGCCAAGGTTGAGTGGGACCCTGGGGGTTGAAAAAGGGGAGGGGGGTTAACATGTAGAGAGGAGGGAGGCGAAGAGGGAGAGGCTGCCAAGGTCAAACCCACGAGTCTGCATGTGCTACCGGATCCATACAGCACAACAGTGGCACTCATTCAGTCTCATGTACTTAAGACCATCTTCACTTTGGCAAAACAAACCTTCATTCCCATTACATCGCTCGACCCGTCTCACCCTGGCAAGTCACAAAGGATTTACTCGACAGTAGCGTCGTAAAAGTGCATTTGGACACAGCTACAATTAAAATGCAGATTGCCTCACCTTACTCCTTTTTTTTTTTATATACAGATCCCATTTACCTGCCTTCGTCCCTGCCTTCGTCCCTCGCTTGTCCTTTCTCTCTATAGCTGCTTGTCCTTGTAGATCTATTTATCTTCTTCAAATATATGTCCCACTATGAGATAATGTTGCTTTTTCATATGTATAGCCATTACTGACGAGACATGTACGATACGTGTGCATCAGCGTGTGCGAGAGGAAAGGCTGCCGAGTGAAATATGAACTACTAGCTGCGGAGCAATAATTTATGTCCCTCCTGTCTCATTCTTCATTGGTCTCACAGTGACTACAGTATGAATATTTTTGCCTTGCAGCATATCGGGGTTGGGGTCATGTTTGCATAAGAAGGTAAATTATGACACTAATAACAATGTTGGCGTGCCAGCACGAGCCGTGGGAGGAGGTGAGGATGTGGGGGTGAGTGGGGAAAGAAGAGGGAAGGGCTCACATATGAGGAAGACCAAGGTGAGGAAGACATGGGTGGGTGAAACCAACGTTTAAAATAAGAATAAAGGGGAAAAAAAGAAGTTAGAATGGTCTTTTGTCTTTCAGTAATGAAATGCAGCGAGATGACATTTTCATTAATGTCATTTTCATTACCATCTCCAAAAATTCTCATTAAATGTGTCAGTGAGGTGTCCTTCATTTGAGACTTGCGCACCTTGAGGAACAACAAACACATTTTCAGACTAAGTGATTCGTAGACAGGCAGTGAGTCATGCTGTCTGACTTCACTTCGCTTCTGTAATACTTGTGTGATTAAAGATCCGTAAGGCCTTGAAAATGTAATGTTTTCTATCTTTCAACATGTCAACCTTTCTTCTTTGAAGTCGAAGCTGTGAACTTATCATCGGAAAGCCTCCGAAATAACTTTCAGACAATTATTGCAACTTTATACAATACTTCTACTCCAGTACATGTCTGAAGGCAATATCATTATTTTTTTATTTTTATCCATTTATTTCATCTGATAGTTGTAGTTGCTCGGTACTTAGCAGATAAAACTTTGACATACAACATGTACACAGTGAGCTCACGATGCATTGCTAAAGATGAACCCCCCGACCCCCCACCTCCTCGACCTGCTTATAATGCTGTTTACATGTTGATGCATCAATAATTTAATACTTACTTCATGATGACTCATTTTTGTACTGAAATACATCTTGCTGCTATTTGTGTACTTTTGACCGCCAAGCTTTTAATGTGATGAGAGAGGAAATCTACACATTCATTTTGAAATGTTTTGGTTTACTAATACTTTAGAAAAGTGGGTTGGAAAGTAGCTTCTCCAACTGTGTATAGATGGGTTCAAAAGCTAAGGTTTTTGATATTATATTTCCCTTAATAATGTCAACAACTTCCATGAAAAGACCAAAACCAGCCATGCATAAGTCCGCCTTCTCACGCTGTCTCTGGCTCTCAGAGACATCATGAACAAGTCAAGTATATCTTTCTTTGCTTTAAGAAAAGGCTGCGTAATTTCCTAAAAGAGCTGGGCACTGTAGTTTTAAGCAAGTTTTACTCAAACAGGACTACATGTGTTGGGGACTGTTTTTTAACTGCTGTTTGCAACTGTTTGCAATACGTATGTGCAAAACATCCTTTTTTACTCTGTATTATTGTTACTACTGGCTGCCAGTGTATTACTCTCACATGTTCACTTACTGTATTATGTTAAACTGCTACTTATGTACCACGGTTGTTGTTTTTTATTTTAATTTGTACTTATTTTTATATTGCCCTTTTATCTGCACTGTCCCTTTGCTGTTTGTAGCGCTGTAAATGTCCCCGCTGTGGGACGAATAAAGGTTTTCTGATTCTGATACTGAACTGCTGATTTGGTGCGATAGTGAGTATGTATGGCAGCAGGACGGTGTATGTGGGACTGACGTAGTGAAGTTAACCTCGTCAGCCTGCCATCATAGTTGGCTGCAAATCCACGAGCAGAGGATGTATCCAAACTTTCTAGCCTTGCTTTTCAACCTCTGCTGCTATTACAATGTGCATACATATTTATCTTCAGATAAATACCTGAGTTGCGTGTCTTCACTTTGCATAGCGAGCTTCACATACAGAACAGTGGACTACTGGGCCACAATAACTGGCGGTTTCAGGTTAATACCAACCAACTCTGATGTGAGGCCTATATCTGTGTATATTGACCCTTCCTGACAAGATTATGAGCATCTAAACAAAGTATTCACCTGTGACATCTGATTGAGGTATTCAAGCATGTCATATTTTAACCGTGTGAATCTGATCCTAGGTTCTTTTCTTACAATAATGTTTTTTTTTTTTTTTCTTCCTCTTTTCTACCCTTTTCAAGTTCGTCTATTGGCCTTGCTTAACTCGATAAATCTCTTCGGCAGATCATTCTGCCTCCTCTTCACAATTTATTTGTACCTGTAAAATTTTCCTCTCTTTTCAGGGTGTTGCTTTCAATACGTATTTGTTTTCGCTAAGGCCTCTGCTAAATGCAAGGAGAGCCTTGTTGAACTTCCTGTTTATAGGCGACACTCGCTGAGCTACCTCAGCAGGCATTATATTTTAGTTTTGTCTTATTATATGCGTCGTTACTCTCTTTTTGTTTGGATCAATCAAGTCAGACTGACACGGAAAGGAACATCCTAAACGTTGCAGATAATACAGTGGCAGAATAGTTTCTTTACAGGAAATAATACATTGAAACTTATAAAACTGCCTCTGCAGTCAAGTCTGGATTAACAACTGGGAAGACCTGAGGGCTGTATTACAAAGCAAGTTTGTCAGAGCCAGGTTTTTTTTTTTTTTTTGCTTTAGCTGGCTCGACAAAACCTAAAACTATTTTTAAAAACTATAATTAGAGATAACGGGTACCACGACGGTGGTGAACAACTGTCTTTGTTAACTCTTTGTTCTTCCTCGGGCTCCGTGCGCGTTCTCATAAAAGGGGGTGTTCAGTGCATCATTTTACTGGACAAAATGGAACGATCGCAGCCTATTTCTGCCTTTTTTATAAGAATATTTAAAAAAGTTATTACAGCATTATGCAACCTGTTGGTGCAAATAAGAGAGAAAATGCTGGCAGAGGATTACTAATCGTGTGAATTCCCACGTTACATATTTATTTTACCACTCGATGCACTCTCAGTGCCTAACTAATTCTACAGCTCGTACACTTTGAACTTGATGCAGCAGATTTAAACATTGTACTCAAGAATTGCATTTAGGTCTGACGCTGTCCCATAATGAGGGAAGGAAATCACTTTAGGTTTTGGCCAAATCAAAGTGAAATTAAATGTAAAGATTGGATACTATGTGTGATGAATACCAATAGACTAATCAATTTTCTTATCGGTGCAAAACAGCAGCAATGTAAAACGGACTTCGGCAAATCAGGACAAAGCGTAACATAATCCAGAGTGATGACGTAATGGTTTGAAGGAATTATACAGCATTTCATATGCAAGTAAACATCGCACGGATGACATATACATTATTCAATAAGAGAAAGAACAACCTTGCAAATGAAATAAAACGGTATTCCTTTTTTTTTTTTTTTTTTATTGGTGAAGATTCAGGCGAGCACAATTGTTCTGTATTTAACATAAAAAAGGAGAACCACCTTCGTCACACCGACAACTCTGGCTGTAGGCTCAACACAACCTCGTTTACCCCCCAAATCTCCCTTCGTTAGGACGGCACTGAAGGTTCATTGTGTGCCAATAAATTATGATGACTAGTTAGATACTGAATTGATGGGGGCCTTGGGTGACACCTTTTAAAGCCTAAAGTTTTAGAGCGAGGCTCGACTTCAAATCTAGTTCTACGGTCTGTTTTATTTCTGTATATATTTGTGCCTACATGTTGCATATTCATAAACAAATGGATACTTAATCAAACTACTAACTAATTCATACACAAGGCATAGAGGGTGGGAGAAGTTCATAGCTCATGTTTGTCCTTCGGCCAATTAATCCTGCCTGCCAGCAGTATGCGAGTACTCACAATGAGCACAATGGATGTAGATATTTTACCTCTGCATCTCTTTTCTTAAGTTTTTATATAAAGATTAACTTTTGCTAAAACTGTTGGATTGCTATCACTGACTTCTCTTTACTTTTTAGCTCCGCATGTGTCTTTTTTTCATACAGTATTTCAATGTTTGACAGCATGGTGAACTTCACGTATAGATGAGGGAGTCATTTTTGTGAGCCTTTACAGAAAATTGGATTGTAAAGGCTCAGCATTTGCATTAAAAGATGAAATCCGGTCCATTTTTTTCCCCATTTTATTCAATCCGATGAACCTTGAGCTTTTCATGGAGGTATAGTCAACTAAAATATTTTTTTTACATTGTCACAGCTTTTACAAAAGAAAAGTTTTTGATAATGTGCAAATGTTGTGCGCTTGAGCTCCAAACACCTGAACTTTGAGGCAGTGTGACATTTAGTTCAGATCTTTATTATCCAACGAGATTTGTTTTTTGTCTTTTTTTGCAGCAAGGCACAACAAATTAAACCCAATTGAAACTGTAAAAGTGGTAGTAGTGCACGCGCACAATACAGAGTACAATACAAGTTTCAAGCGATTTTAAAATGAAAGAAACGCTGCAATAATAAGAATAGGGATCATTTATTAAAGGTTGGATGAAGAAAAGATTGAACCTGTTGCCCTTAATTTTCAGAAACCTGCATCTCTGACCTCTCACATTTGCTATAATGGATTTAGATTTCTGCATGGTTAATTTATGCATAATACAATATATAATAATGTCTGACAAAGAAGTCTGTTGCTTACCACTAATCATAATCACCATAATGACAATGTTGCCCAGATAATTCCTGTCTCGCACATTTAGGTTGTCCTACCAAATAATTCACCAATAAGGTCAGAGCTGGTCCAATAATGGATCTTGCAAAAAATAACACTATCAACTTTCTGTCAACATTAAAAACCTAATGCTTCACAACAAGTCCAGAAGTGGGTGTGAAGCATTATCAAGTCTTGCAACAGACACGTGTTGCATAATGATTTATGCAATGGGGACAAAGACAGATGAAAAACAAGAGACAAAAATAAGAGATAAAAGAACAAGTATGTCACAATCTCCAGAAAATGGGGTCAGCGCTGATAATAACCATTATCTATTTGTCGTTACATAAAAGAAGACCATGAGAACAAAGTATTGGTACAGTTGGGAAAATATGTTGTACCCACTTTGCAGAGGCAAATATGTCCAAGTGTTATAAACCTAAGAAGAATAAAAATGTGAGTGTATACAAATGTGTTTTTCCATCCAGTTGCCGGTCACATGGGCACTGTGTGCTGTGATATATAGTCATGCATTACCACATTATGTTCCCCAGCTCTTTGAGCGCCAGATCCTGCTGCCCCGCTGTCTCTCAAGGTCTTTGTCTGTCTGCTGTAGCTGAGCCAAGGTCACCCGCGCCGCTGCAGGCTCCCTGCAACCTTGAGCGGCTAACTGACCGGGAAATGTGAGTTGTCCCGTTCCACCACCTACGTGTCCCGGTGTCAATCAGCCAGATACAGAGCAGGGGCTGTCTTTAAATGTTCCCGCAAGCTGCCACTTGGACATTAGGTCACTCCAGTAGATGTAATGTTTAAAAGAACACATTCGCTCAAGGCCATTGGAGAAATTAGGAGAAAGAGCTCAGCTTCTGGACTTAATTGAATTAACTGTCTCAACGCACCAACTGTAGTCTGAAATGCTTCCACCTGTGTGGTTTTGGTGTGCGTTTTGAATGAGTGAGAACATACAGCAGCTATACATTAAAATCTTTATGGGAGAACTAATTCATGAGTTAAAAAAAAATTCTTTCTTTATGGAAATGTGCGTTTATATCCATGTCTAATCTGGTAAAGAGCTCAAAGGATCTTGACTATCAATACGGCTTGAAATTTTGTGATGGAGCTTTTTAAATCACACAGTCACAAAGGAGGGAAAAAAAAAATAAGTAAACAGTATACGACTGTTCCAATTAACAAGGCTACATACTAAAAGCTTTTTAAATAAAGGTAAGCCACAGAGTGCTACAGAGCATTAAAGCCTCAATAGTGAGAGTGTATCTGGGACCTTGGTTTTGATATGAAATCTTGTGGCCTTGCCTTTACTGCCCTCCATGTTAAAAGCTCTTTGTGACAAGGAAATTACTTTATGAACCTCTGAAAGACGCTCCAACACTTCAACCTCCCCTTTTCGTTTCATCGCTAGACCATGAGAGAAGTGTGGGATGTTTTTTTTTTCATTTTTTAAATTGCTGCAGCATGCAGTTCGTTTTTATCAGTCTCTGTCCCTGCTCTCATTTAATGGCTTCCCCTTTATTCTTTGACCTTATTTTCACTTTTTTCTTAAAGAGAAAAACTACTACTAATTACAGAAAAAAAGTCTTTGCCCTTCTATTTGTGTGTTATTTGCACCCAAATAAGTAAAACCAAGTGAGATATGTGTTAAGCTTTTGACAAGGAAAGGTAAATAATTTGTGTGATTTGGTGAAGTTAAGGGTTTTACAAATAAATACTCACAACCTTTGTGTGTAAGAGACTGCAGTGTATAACTTTACCACCAGCCTTGTAAACAATTCTTAGCCTCTGCTTGAACAAGGGGGTCTGTTGTTCATTTTTTCAGGGCCTGAGGAAATCAGTTTGTTTGAATATGCTCACAATGCCAGGCTTGGCATCAGGTGAATCATATTTATACGTGAGCGTGTTTTTGTTTAGGTCTGTAAGGATTCGGTTCCTCTAACATGTACCTGGAATGTTCAATCCGGATAGAAGCAGAAATACCAAACATGTGTCTCTGCGGCCTTGAGACTTCACAGGGCTCCAACTGCGGCGCTCAGCTCGGTAAACACAGTTTCCTCCTGCGGCTCTCTGTTTGGACAGGAAACAAGGAAGCTGATCAAACACAGACTCAGAAGGCCACGGCTGCACTGAGCTGGAATGGAGTCGCGGGTCTTTCTAAGCACTTTGAATAGGGGGAAACGGGAAAAATAACATGTCATTGTGTATCAGTTTGCAGCCCTGCTGAGTTTAGTATCAGACAGTGTTACATTTGGTGTTAGTGCCTGACTGCCTGCGTGCTACAGATTTACAACCCAGTCCTGATGACATCATAGATTAGCGGGGTGCAGATGATGGGAAACATTAGCTGTATGGATGGATGTTGGGTGAGGGAGGGGGAAAGACGGAGAAGAGGAGGAGGAATAAAAGAAAATAGAGGAGTAGAAGGGGTGCATTAAAGTCATTGGGGTTAGTAAATTAGGTGATATTGCTTCCCCCTTGTGACCGTTTAATAAACTGCAGACTTCAATTCATTAATGGTATATTATCATTTGCAGCAGAGCATGGGAATAAACATAAACGACTAACATGTTTACATGTGTGGAATATACCTTTGGTCAAAACAAAATATATATTTCTAAGCAAAATTTTGGCTTTTTTTTATACAGTATAAACTGAGTACGTCTCAGCTGATGGCTAACAGACAGGTCAATACTCAGCATAATAAAAACATATAGCATAATAAAAACATATAGCCTACTTAAATAGCCACTCCGGGTAAGAGGTGTGAAAATAACAACACCCTGATTGAAAAATCCAGAATCTATGAATATGTTAATATTTCACAAGTTCAACTACTGGACACAAGATGCTTCCTACTTAGCTGAAAAGTCCATTTTTAGTGTGTTTGCACTGGAGTAGTTTACACAGCACACTTGTGTAAGTTGCATATGGAACCACGGCCTCCAAACTAGTTGTGATGTCACAAAAGGTTGTCGCACGCTGTTACGAACACGTCTTAAATGTAAACAGAAGAATGTAAAAAAACAGTTTTCTTATGTCAAACTCTTCACATGAATCATTCTGCTCTGCGAAGGTCCAACATCCAAGTGAAGTTACTAAAAAGCAAAACATATTTTTGAAACTTTAACCTTACAGCATTAGTTTAATCCAGTGAAATAAATGGTAATGGAGCAAACCTGATAAACTAATATATGTATATAATGTTGAATAAGCTTCCTATATGACAGGACACCATCTGCACTTTAACCATAGAGACATTTAAAAAAAAAAAAAAAAAAAGAGAAAGATTGGTTTCAATTTTCAGTTCCTGTCTTTATTGTCCTTCAGAAATTGAAAACTGCACAACCACACAAAATGAACTACTAAAAACAGCAGAATCTGTTGCCAATTATTAATTACATACAGAATTTTCTTTCAACATCATCCTCTCCACAGCCTATTGAAAAAAAAATCCACTTCTCAGTTTTATCTTATTTTTGGTGATAAAACTAAAATTAAATTGTATTGGGTACGTTCCTTGACCCTGGGTTACTCCTATTTATTCTCTGGGAGTTGCTCCCTGGATGCCTCATTTGACATTTGCAGAAAGGGAGTGCTGATCTCACTTGACTGCATGTCACCAGCCACCCGCAGCAGGCAGCTGAGGACCATGTCTTTGGCCAGGCCGGCCTCCAGGTTCCCTTCCCGACTCAGCTGCAAGGTGATCTGGTCCAGGCTGGTCAGGACCAGCTCTGAGCCCAGCAGAGGGCAAATGGGGCCCGGTTCAGAACCCGAACCAGGGGCCCCTTCCCTGGCCATGTTCTCCATCATGTACTGCTGGTACAAATCTAAGAGTTTCTGCTCCAGATAGTGATTTAGAAGAGAGTTGGAGAATGGACCTTCACGGCCCTGGAACAAAAAGCTCCGATCACGGGCACTCCCCAGTCTCCAGCGATTTGAACCTCCCCTCGGTGGATGCAGAAGTCCGCCCTGAGATGTCTGTCCTGGGAGAGAATCCTCCACAGCTGGGGGGACATCACAGGACTGGAGAAAAGGGCCGACAGCCTGTGTTTCAGTACAGACCCGGAGCTCGCCATCATTGGTTGAGAGCGGCAGCACCTGGTCTCCTCCAATATGGAGGTCGCTGTAATTTTGGCAGATGCTCTGACAGAAGGAGGGGACCAAGAAAGGGGCATCACCAACTGAGCCAGCCTGAGCCCGGATCTCTATCTCCGGAGAGATCTGTCTGCCTGGCTGGGATCCGAGGAGATCAAAGGACTGCAGCGGAGAAATGTACAACTCCACTGAATCACTCCTGTTGTCCGAACAACCTGTCAGCTCGGGGGAATTGTGATGAACGAGTGGAGTGTGTCTGATGGAGCCTGGCACCAGGGTAGCAGCTGCTCTCAGCAGCCCAGAAGCACTCTGGGGAGCATTCTGAGGAGGGAGAGGATCCACATCCTCCAATTCAACATAAGTCATGCTCCACAATCTGCCTTCACAAAGCATGGCTGCAACAAAGAGCGCATTCTCAGAAGTTAGAGTTCAGAGCTCAGAGTTATTAAAACACATTGCATGTCAGATTCATATTAAATATTCAAAGTGTGATGCATTCTATTAATTAAATGTTTATTTTATATAAATATATATATATATATATATATATATATATATTTTCTTTTTTTAATTAATTTTTTTATATATAAATATATATATATTATTTATAAAAATATTATTTATTTTTTCGTTCATTTTTCATTCTTTTTTCATTTTTTTTCATTTTTTTTTTATTTTTCATGACTTAAATGCATATGACATGTTTATTTGTCAATATTTTTTGTTTTTTCCTACCATAAAAAACAACAACAGTTTCCAAGCATGATAATGCCACCTGGCAAAGCCTACCCCTTTTAATTTTTTGATTATTTTTTGATTATCTTTTCATTATTTTTTATTTTTTCATTATTTTTTTATGGTATTTCCTACCATAAAAAACAATGACAGTTTCTAAGCATGACAATCCCACCTGACTAAGCCTATCCCTTTTTATTTTTTGATTATTTTTTGATTATCTTTTGATAATTTTTTGATTATTTTTCATGCTTTTCTCATTATTTTTCCATTAATTTTTGATTATTTTTGATTATTTTTTTTTTATCTTTTGATTATCTTTTCATTATTTTTTGATTATTTTTTGATTATTTTTTCATTATCTTTTCATTATCTTTTTATTATTTTTTTCATTATTTTTTCATTATTTTATCATTATTTTTTCATTATTTTTGATTATTTTTTCTGTATTTTTTCATGATTTCTTCATTATTTTTTCATTATTTTTTCATTATATTTTTTATTATCTTTTCATTAATTTTTCATTATTTTTTTCATCATTTTTTTCATCATTTTTTGAATATTTTTTCTTTTCATGACTTGAATGCATATGACATGTTTATTTGTCAATATTTTTTATGGTATTTCCTACCATAAAAAACAACAACAGTTTCTAAGCATGACAATGCCACCTGACAAAGACTACCCCTTTTAATTTTTTGATTATTTTTTGATTATTTTTTTGATTACTTTTTCATTATCTTTTCATTACTTTTTGATTATTTTTTGATTATTTTTTAATTATCTTTTCATTCCCCTCCAAGAACCATCACCTTACCGTGGTGGAGGGGTTTGGGTGCTCCTATGAACCTGAGGGCTGTGTTGTCGGGAGCCTAGTGCTCCTGGTAGGGTCTCCCATGGCAAATTGGTCTCAGGCGAGGGGCCAGACAAAGAATGGTTCAAGTACCCCAATGCAAAATCAAAAAAGAGGAGGTGTGACCCTGCCCGGAGGAAGCCCGGGGCCCCCGTCTGGAGCCAGGCCTGGAAGGGGGGCCCGTCAACGAGCGCCTGGTGGCCGGGTTTGCCACGGAGCCCGGGCATAGCCCGAAGAAGCAACGTGGCACCCCCCCCCTCTCCATCATGTGGGCCTACCACCCGCAGGAAGAACCGTTGGGGTCGGGTACATTGCCAGACGGGTGGCAGTGAAGGTGGGGGACCTCGACGGACCAGACCTGGGCGGCAAAGGCTGGCTCTGGGGACGTGGGACGTCACCTCTCTGTGGGGGAAAGAGCCGGAGCTTGTGCGGCGGAGCGCTACCAGTTAGATCTGGTTGGGCTCTCCTCTACGCACAGTCTCGGTTCTGGAACCGTACTCCTGGATAGGGGTTGGACCTTATTCTTCTCTGGAGTTGCTCAGGGTGTGAGGCGCCGGGCGGGTGTGGGGATACTCACAAATCCCCGGCTGAGTGCCGTTACGTTGGAGTTCACCCCGGTAGACGAGAGGGTCGCCTCCCTACGCCTACGGGTTATGGGGGGGAAAACTCTGACTGTTGTCTGTGCATATGCACCGAACAGCAGTTCAGAGTATTCGGCCTTCTTGGAGACCCTGAATGGAGTCCTGTTGGGGGCTCCAGTAGGGGACTCCATACTTCTTCTGGGAGACTTCAACGCGCACGTGGGCAGCGATGGAGACACCTGGAGAGGCGTGATTGGGAGGAACGGCCTCCCTGATCTCAACCCGAGTGGTTGTTTGTTATTGGACTTCTGTGCTAGACATGGGCTGTCCATAACAAACACCATGTTCGAACATAAGGATGCTCATAAGTGTACATGGTACCAGAGCACCTTAGGCCGAAGATCGATGATCGATTTTGTAATCGTATCATCTGATCTGAGGCCGCATGTTTTGGACACTCAGGTAAAGAGAGGGGCGGAGCTGTCAACTGATCACCATCTGGTGGTGAGTTGGGTCAGGGGGTGGGGGAAGAGTCTGGACAGACCTGGTAAGCCCAAACGGGTAGTGCGGGTGAACTGGGAACGTCTGGAGGAGGCCCATACCCAAGAGACCTTTAACTCACACCTCCGGCGGAGTTTCTCTGGCATCCCTGTGGAGGTTGGGGGCATTGAGCCTGAGTGGTCAATGTTCAAAGTTTCCATTGCTGAAGCTGCAGCGGGAGCCTGCGGCCTCAAGGTCTTAGGTGCCTCAAGGGGCGGTAACCCTCGAACACCGTGGTGGACCGCGGTGGTCAGGGAAGCCGTCCGACTGAAGAAGGAGTCCTTCCGAGATATGTTATCACGGGGGACTCCAGAGGCGGTTGCAAGGTACCGACAGGCCCGAAGGGCAGCGGCCTCGGCCGTGACAGAGGCAAAGCAGCGGGTGTGGGAGGAGTTCGGAGAAGCCATGGAGAAGGACTTTCGGTCGGCACCAAAGTGCTTCTGGCGTACTGTCCGGCACCTCAGGAGGGGGAAGCGGGGAACCATCCAAGCTGTTTACAGCAGGGATGGAACACTGTTGACCTCAACTGAGGAGGTACTCGGGCGGTGGAAGGAGCATTTTGAGGAACTCCTCAATCCGACTAATACGCCCTCTTTGATAGAGGCAGGGCTGGAAGATTATGGGGGATCATCAGCAATTTCCCTGGTGGAAGTCACTGAGGTAGTCAAACAACTCCACAGTGGCAAGGCCCCGGGGATTGATGAGATCCGTCCAGAAATGTTGAAGGCTTTGGGTGTGGAGGGGCTGTCGTGGCTGACACGTCTCTTCAACATTGCGTGGAAGTCGGGAACAGTGCCTAAGGAGTGGCAGACCGGGGTGGTGGTTCCCCTGTATAAAAAGGGGAACCAGAGAGTGTGTGCCAATTACAGGGGTATCACACTGCTCAGCCTCCCGGGTAAAGTCTACTCCAAGGTGCTGGAAAGGAGGGTTCGGCCGATAGTCGAACCTCAGATTGAAGAGGAACAATGCGGATTCCGTTCTGGCCGTGGAACAACGGACCAGCTCTTCACTCTCA
The DNA here is from genome assembly GCA_943593645.1 of Bovichtus variegatus. Classification (NCBI taxonomy): domain Eukaryota; kingdom Metazoa; phylum Chordata; class Actinopteri; order Perciformes; family Bovichtidae; genus Bovichtus; species Bovichtus variegatus. The sequence continues at coordinate 6,294,456 of CALSCE010009132.1, forward strand.
CAAGGATCCTGGAGGGGGCCTGGGAGTATGCCCATCCGGTTTACATGTGTTTTGTGGACCTGGAGAAAGCGTATGACCGGGTCCCCCGGGAGATACTGTGGGAGGTGCTGCGGGAGTATGGGGTGAGGGGGGCGCTTTTGAGGGCCATCCAATCCCTGTACGCCCAAAGCAAGAGTTGTGTCCGGGTTCTCGGCAGTAAGTCAGACTCGTTCCCGGTGGGTGTTGGCCTCCGCCAGGGCTGCGCTTTGTCACCAATCCTGTTTGTGGTATTCATGGACAGGATATCGAGGCGTAGTCGGGGGGAGGAGGGGTTGCAGTTTGGTGGGCTTGGGATCTCATCGCTGCTCTTTGCAGACGATGTGGTCCTGATGGCATCATCAGCCTGTGACCTTCAGCACTCACTGGATCGGTTCGCAGCCGAGTGTGAAGCGGTTGGAATGAGGATCAGCACCTCAAAATCTGAGGCCATGGTTCTCAGCAGGAAACCGGTGGATTGTCTACTCCGGGTAGGGAATGAGTCCTTACCCCAAGTGAAGGAGTTCAAGTACCTCGGGGTCTTGTTCACGAGTGAGGGGAAAATGGAGCGGGAGATGGGCCGGAGAATCGGAGCAGCGGGCGCGGTATTGCACTCGCTTTACCGCACCGTTGTGACGAAAAGAGAGCTGAGCCAGAAGGCAAAGCTCTCGATCTACCGGTCTATCTTCGTTCCTACTCTCACCTATGGTCATGAAGGTTGGGTCATGACCGAAAGGACGAGATCGCGGGTACAAGCGGCCGAAATGGGTTTTCTCAGAAGGGTGGCTGGCTTCTCCCTTAGAGATAGGGTGAGGAGTTCAGTCATCCGAGAGAAGCTCGGAGTAGAACCGCTGCTCCTTTGCGTAGAAAGGAGCCAGTTGAGGTGGTTCGGGCATCTGGTAAGGATGCCCCCTGGGCGCCTCCCTAGGGAGGTGTTCCAGGCACAGCCAGCTGGGAGGAGACCACGGGGAAGACCCAGGACGAGGTGGAGAGATTATATCTCCACACTGGCCTGGGAACGCCTCGGGGTCCCCCAGTCAGAGTTGGTCAACGTGGCCCGGGAAAAGGAAGTTTGGGGCCCCCTGCTGGAGCTGTTGCCCCCGCAACCCGACCCCGGATAAGCGGTTGAAGATGGATGGATGGATGGATATCTTTTCATTATTTTTCATTTTTTGATTATTTTTTTATGGTATTTCCTACCATAAAAAACAATGACAGTTTCTAAGCATGACAATCCCACCTGATTAAGCCTACCCCTTTTAATTTTTTGATTATTTTTTGATTAATTTTTGATTATTTCTTCTTTATTTTTTCATTATCTTTTCATTATCTTTTCATTATTTTTTGATTATTTTTTTCATAATTTTTTGATTATTTTTTTCTTTTCATGACTTAGATGCATATGACATGTTTATTTGTCAATATATTTTTATGGTATTTCCTACCATAAAAAACAATGACAGCTTCTACACATGACAATGCCACCTGACTAAGCCTACCCCTTTTTATCCTTTGATTATTTTTTGATTATTTTTGTCTTTATTTTTTCATAATTTCTTCATTATTTTTTGATTATTTTTCATTATTTTTTGATTACTTTTTCATGCTTTTTTTCATTATTTTTTCATTATTTTTTCATTATTTTCTCATTATTTTTTCATTATTTTTTCATTATTTTTTCATTATTCTTTCATTGTTTTTTCATTATTTTTTCATTATTTTTTCATTATTTTTTCTTTTCATGGCTTAAATGCATATGACGTGTTTATTTGTCAATATTTTTTGGTATTTCCTATCATAAAAAACAACGACAGCTTCTACACATGACAATGCCACCTGACTAAGCCTACCCCTTTTTATCCTTTGATTATTTTTTGATTATTTTTGTCTTTATTTTTTCATAATTTCTTCATTATTTTTTGATTATTTTTCCATTATTTTTTGATTATTTTTTCATGCTTTTTTTCATTATTTTTTCATTATTTTTTCATTATTTTTTCATTATTTTTTCATTATCTTTTCATTATTTTTTATTTTTTCATTATTTTTTTATGGTATTTCCTACCATAAAAAACAATGACAGTTTCTAAGCATGGCAATCCCACCTGACTAAGCCTACCCCTTTTTATTTTTTGATTATTTTTTGATTATCTTTTGATTATTTTTTGATTATGTTTTCATTATTTTTTCATTATTTTT
>CALSCE010009132.1:6296679-6315723 GCA_943593645.1 Bovichtus variegatus
TCATTATTTTTTCATTATTTTTTCTTTTCATGACTTAAATGCATATGACATGTTTATTTGTCAATATTTTTTGGTATTTTCTACCATAAAAAACAACGACAGTTTCTAAGCATGACAATGCCACCTGACAAAGCCTACCCCTTTTAATTTTTTGATTATTTTTTGATTATTTTTTGATTATTTTTTGATTATATATTGATTATCTTTTCATTATTTTTTTTCATTATTTTCTCATTATTTTTTCATTATTTTCTCATTAGTTTTTCTTTATTTTTTCATTATTTTTTCTTTATTTTTCTTTATTTTTTCATTTTTTTTTCATTATTTCCTCATTATTTTTTTCATTATTTTTTGATGCTTTTTTCATTATTCTTCATTATGTTTTCATTATTTTTTCATTATTTTTTCATTGTTTTTTCTTTTCATAACTTAAATGCATATGGCATGTTTATTTGTAATGACATTTTCTAAGCATGACAATTCCACCTGACTAAGGCTACCCCTTTTAAATTTTTGATTATTTTTTGATTATTTTTGATAATGTTTTGATAATTTTATGATAATTTTTTCATTCTTTTTTCATTCTTTTTTCTTTATATTTTCTTTATTTTTTCATTCTTTTTTCATAATTCTTTCATAATATTTCCATAATTTTTTCATAATTTTTTCATAATTTTTTCTTTTCATGTCTTAAATGCAAATGTTATGTAATTTGTGTATATTTTTTGGTATTTCCTACCATAAAAAAGAATGACAGCTTCTAAGCATGATAATGCCAGCTAAGCCCACCCCTTTTCATTTTTTGATTATTTTTTGTATTTTTATACATATATCATGGTCACAGAATGTATAGCATGTAAGTATATATAGTATGAATGTAAGTTTGCAATACAGATACAAAACTTATCAAAAACTACATATAAAACATCACAAAGCACAGTAATAAAATTACAATAAAACTCAATGTTAAGCACTAGATCCTTCATGACTACATGAATGATTTCCTCTTTTAAAAGCTGTTTGAAATGATCCATTCCGGATTTAGACTCAGTTAAGAGTTCTGTGGGTGAGGTAAGGTAACATATTGATCTCTCCAGCAGAAAAATATGTCCGTCCAAAGGAGGATTTTTATGAAAGGGCACCCAACCTCATCCAACAATCAGAAAGATAATCATATTCCTCTGATAAGAAATGTCTTCCTACCTTGGACCAGAACCACAGTCTCTGAGTCAGCTTTCACCTTCGGGTGCCCTGCCAAGCGTCGTTCTTCAGTCTTTATCACAAAGTACTTCTTAGAGTCTACACATTTGGTCGGGTGTATCGATAGAAAATGCAATGTTTCTATTTGATTCCAGATCTGCATGAATAAGAATGCATTCAAATACCAGGGTTGTTTTATACTACTTAAGAGGAAGTGGGAATGTTAGATGTTTTCTCTCTTCCCATTTACGCAAACATATTGTTGCAGCTGGGTTAACCATGAATATATTCCAACTCCTCATTTTGCTAATTAATATCTTATTTTCATAGGAGTGTTACAGACAGGCTGAGCATATACCCCTCCAGTTCTTACTTTTGTAAATTATATCTATTTTACAGCCTTGCATAAAAATGGTATCTACCTCTGCATTAGTATTTCCTCTTGCCAAATGAAGTAAAATGGCAGATGTTTCATTCTTATAAAAGGCAACATACGCTCTAAAAGGAAACTACAGAAGTTGTGTTTCCTTGTAAAATAAACAGGTGTGTGGTTGTGGTTAAAGTTAAAGGCAAAAAAAGTCATAATTAATACGACCAAAATTATCAGGAAACAGAAAGGTCGACAGATGCTGATTCCCATTTTCGTTTTCTGACACCACACATTTCGAGTTACCTCTTCATGAGGACTTTAAGCATGCAGCTTTTTAGATGAATAACTGCAGTTTAGAGCTTCTAGCTTTACTCCTATTGTGAACTGTGTCTGCAGCCAAAAGCAGAAGTGTGCCTCCACGCTAGGTTGCCTAACCACAACTCATCATTTCCTCTTTGAAAGTAAATGCTGTATCTGTCATAGTAAATATGCCTGTGTTATGAAATAGTTTTTTTCCCACTTGATTTGAGCTCCTACTTTTGTACTATTGTGGACTAAATCAGTTATCTGGTGAAAGTGATTGAAACTTTCAGGCGGATATATATATACTGTATATATATATATATATATATATATATATACCTATGTAGGATTTTTCCAAGAAGACAGTACCGTGTCTGCATATATGACTCGCTTCAGTTAAGACTCCTGTGTTCAGACTTCCTCTGCCTGCAACCGGGAAGCCCGACAAGAGAGGCACATGAAACACGAGAGAACATGTTTTATTATTAATCAGGTGAGGAAAGCTAGACATAAGTCAGCAACGTATAACTTCTGGAGTTTGTAACAATATCCAGGTCGTTCAGACAAGTGAATCAGTTCATTTGATCTTCAGCACGTTTTAACAACAAACCCAAAAATTGTGACAATTGAACCCGCCCGCTGTTCAAATTATCTTCTTGCAAAGATCCCCTGTCTTGTCTAACACATGGTTTATTGAGAGGTGGATTCACTGCCTCAAGCAGTACAACCACAGTTAGTGGACAAAATAACAACAGCCAGCTGTCCAACAAAGTCTCGTACGAGTCAGGATATCTGACACAGGCCTGCTGCTCAGTACTAACGATAGCACAAAGTGTAGAGTTACCGACCCATTGCTACAGCGACGTTGCTGAGCAACATCCGATGACATTAAAGACCCGCTGAGATCAGGTTAGACAAGAGACTCAAACCCGTTTTTGCGTCACAAGAGAGCAGCCGTTTGGAGCTGTTCACTGTGACAGTCGCTGTCCAGGGTGCTGAAATTGCCAGTCAGGCTTAAAGGCTCTTTTGTTTGTTTGTTTGCTTTGAGACATATTGGCTGGCTTGAAGGGACAAATATGGATAGATGCTCCACAAACACTAAGGAATCAAAGGACAAGTCTGTAACCCTGAAAGACTCCGTTTAGAGGGATGTTCAGGAAGATTAATAACGTGTTTCGTCCCAACCAACACGGTCTCAGAGGGCGGGATGGTGGTGGTGGGTTTCGGTCCGAGCAGGACTACCACAATGCCTGCACCGTCAGGCTGGTCCGCAGCACCTCCATGCTCGTGGTGGGAGAGAAAACTCAGGTATCCATGGGCTCAACTTTAAAACGGAGCAAAAGTACGGTGAGCATCGAGTCGACCATGTACTATTATCAGAGACAAGAGGACAGGATTTGGCTCTACTCTCAGAATCAGAACTGCCTGGAGTATCTGGAAGCACTTGTGGCTTTGAGACGGCAATACACAAAGAGTGTGATTGACTTGAAAAGTAATGACACCAAGGCCACAGTGTCCTCCAAGAAGAAGCCTGCACCCCCTCCGCCTACAAAGGAAGAACCGGTAAGCTTAAATCATCCGTCCCAGAGCACATGGCAGGCAATATCAAAGACAAATGTTCTCCCGTTATTTTTTTTAAACCGCAGATATCAAGAGCCAAACCCTCTGCTCCTCCAGTCCCCAACGAGGAGGACACTTTGCAGTTCTTTGATGCGGTCATCGCCGGCTGCGACAGCGAACCTCTGCGCAAACCGTATATGGATGATGGACATGCAGATGTGGACTTCATAGGTGAGTTTAAAACTCTTCTCTTTACCTGTATTGATGCTGAGATTTAGGGCCTGCAAGCTTTAAACTACTAAATATGTATATGACGTTTGTTTAGGGTTTGTTAACGGTCAAACGCAACTAAGTCGATTGACTGAGTACTCTTGGATTTCATATACAAAATATGAAATGATTTTATAAATATGATTGCTTTACATACAACAACCCACCAATTTATATAAATAGTTAAAGAAATTATTTTTGTGACCACCTGAGTTAGTGTAAGTGCATAATAATAATTAGCCAATGATACAATATATTTAAAAAAAATAACAGGGGCTCTCCATATGCCATAATGAGTACTTTTGTACTTTTACTTCGGATCCCTTGTGTACATTTTTGCTGATAATATTTATCTACTTTTTTAATTAAGTAATGGATATGAATATTTCTTCCACCAGTGGGGATGAGAGATGATCAGTGGTGCCAATCAATTTCACTATATTTAGTCAATAACCCTACTTGATTATATACTGTACACCTGATGTACTTGCACTTTACTTGGGTTTTTTTTTTTTTTTTTTACACTAAATGTATACGTTGCATACAAAATCAACTACCCACCTCTCGGTATATAAAGTGTATACAATTATATCTACCTTTACTAGTTATTAAAAAGTTGCTTACACATGAATAGATTGGAATCCAACAAAATAAGAGACAATAATATAACGAAAAGGGGCCATTCAGCTTTGACTACTTTTACTCTGGATACTTTAAGCAAAGTATGAAAATAATCCTTATATACTTTTAATTAAGTAATATTTTAAATGCAAGACTTTTACTTGTGACAGTATTTGCTGTATTGCTTCTTTGACTCCTCTGAGATGGACGTACACTACAAGTATTGAGTTTAAAGCCTCTACACACACGTGTTTTCACCTAATATTTCCATATATACTGTGTGTTGTCTTACCTTTTTAACTTTGCACACACTAACAAATGAAAGGGAAATGCGTCCTTTTTTAAATGTGCATTGTCTCCTTTTATTTGTTAGTTATAGTTACTAGCTACCTTCTTAATTTCAATTTTTACATTTTTACAGTTCAAGGAATATTTTAAATTGCTATATATTAGGCTAAATGTATACAGTCGTACTAGTAGTAGTTGTTGTTTGTAGCAGTATAGTAGTAAGATGTATCACTGATGAGGTGTCACTAATAATGTTAATAAGGGCTCAATTTGTCCAAGTTAGTCAGCATGTACCATAGAGCTGAACTGGGACACCTGAATTTAATGCCGCCGTTAGTGCTACTGATTACATCTGAGCTTTTCCTGCTCTGACATGTCAAGATCTATGTTGTGAAAAAACTCTTCCACCACTTGTTCAACTGGTAAAGATCAAGTGTGGTTAAAGGTATAATATGTGGTATATGGTATAACATTTCAGCACTAAAATGTTTAAAAACTACTAGATTTTAGACTGTTATATATTTTGTTGAGTTGTGTAATTACGTTATCCCAAATGTTTCCAACAATGTTTAAACCTAGAGAAATCCCTCATTTCAATCAAGGTAACGACCCGTTTTGCATCGCCTTTGCATCATAACTTCACCCTTTTATCCAGTTTTTAACCAGATATTTATGACACCGTTTTTAGATCTTGGTCATTTTAACTGTATATTTTAAACAGATGAAGGATTTTAGTCATCGGACATCTGGATCTTAAATTATCAGAGAAACAAGCTAAGCAGATGTTAGTGCTTAGCTCGCAATCCAATCCCTCCGTCCTTTGTCCACCGGGGAAACACTGATTTTTAACGTGAAACTGTTTTAAGCTGTGTTTTTTACTGGTTTTACCAGTGAATCGGTATCCTGGTATAAATCTCCTGAACGATGAAGTAACCCTAACCAGGAGAAGCTGACAATGGTGGTGAAGACAACAAGTCACATGATCCCATGCTACTTCATGATGCCACCAAACTCCGTCTTTTCTTATTGTTTTGATTGAGAAACCCCTAGTTATAGGGGTAAATAATTACATAGCTGTGCATTTAAGGATTGGGAAAGGCAGACATAATTTGTAAAACAATAATTTATACATTGACTCCATGTTTTAGGGCCAGCTGATTAGTTAAAATAATTCTGGTTCTTGATGTATAGGAGGGACCACTACTGGTCTCAAAACAGCTTTTAGCCTCAACTCAGATTCTTGCTCTCCGCTCTTCTCTCCCACAGTGGCCTGCAGCTCGGCCGAACACGACCTCCACTCTAACTGGGTCTTACGGGTTCCTCGGGTCGCGGATGACTCCAAGCAGAAAGCAGTTCAGTGTGCCAAGGAAAGCGCCCCGAAGAAGAAAAACAAGAGCGGGTCCACAAGCAGCAGACTGCGGCTGCAGAGGAACCCGATCCATCTGCCCAAAGTGGTGGCGAGTGCATTCCAGACTCTGCGCTTCAAACCCAAATTAAAAAATCAGTGAAGCTTGATAGACATTTGAAACCAGCAGCACTGCCACACTGCTGTGGAGCTCAACCTAGTTTGTATGGACATACACTATGCTCTGCTAAGACCCCATCCGGAAATTAATATTTACATAAAACAAACATCAAAACGTTAAGCTCAATTACAACTTGTGCGTTCTTGCTTTCATGTTTCATACTTTTAGAAATATTCTACGTTTTCGGGGGAAAATTCCGCACTTTTCTCACACTTTTTAATGCATTTTGATCTCTGATCTACTCATTCATACTTTCAGGTAGAAATTCCATTCAAACTTTAAAATTCTCCACCTTTCATAAATTCTGGGTGTTATTCAGATTTTAAATCCCATTAAAACTTTAACAATGATAAACATTCTTTGAAACTTAGTATAAAATGACCTTCTCATATTTTAACATTGACTTTGAATATTCCGTCCCACACACCAGAGTGCGTGACATAATTAAAATTCTCATAAATTTGGTCTCATTCCCACAATTTTCCCTCTACATACATAATTTTCGCTTCAAAACTAGGCAAAATGTGTGCTCTTTCATACAACGGAGCTATGGAAGCAGACGTACAGTATACATCGGGCACCGTGAGCCTGAGAGTGACAGTTAACATTGGGCTCTATGCAGCAGTCCCTTGTTGTGAGACAACCTTAACATGCCGTGCCAGTTTTCTAACCCTGCTCATCTCCATCAGCGAGTTCTGCAAAGTATTCTCTCTCTCGTGATCATAATATTTTGGCAACTGGACTCTGGGTTTTAGCTCAGCCTCAGCTTAATTTTTATGCAATGAATTGACCAAGGAGTCCCTTCGCAGTTGCAGCTGGAGACACAAGACATAGACATTATTCAAGTCTTCTCTACTCAATTCATACTCTCAGCTAGAAACTCCATTCAAACCACACAATGTTCCACGTCTTTTATACGTTATGGGCAATAACGATTCAGTTACACGTCTGCTTTTCCACATCCACTATTCACGCAAGAATTTCTTCAGAAATGCTCTTCTCTGGGGTTTTTTCCTGCTATAATATGTTGAATTATCTTCTGTGGAAAAGCATATCCAGTACAACTTGTTTCAGGGCTTTTCTAAACTGTTGCATATGAATATAAACATCAACATCCGATTCATATGTATCAATTGGATGCACCTTTTCAAATGAGAGAATTTTACTTTATATGATTTTTACAGCAGTCTGTAATAAAAAATGTCTTCTGACATAGAAAGATTTGCAAGCTTCCAAACCATCTGTCAAAAGCATTTCTTACAATTGTGCTTTTGAACTATTAAATAAGAGAATAATATATAATAGTGTGAGCGGTATGGAATTTAGGTTGAGTACAGTTTATGGTTCAGACAGGTGAGACTTCATTCAATCGAGGAATTGAAGCAAACAGGAAATTGCAACTATGTCCTTGGAGCCTGGATGAAAGGTAAACTGTTTCATTTAAGAGAAGTTGAGATTTGTAAGGCGAGTCCCAAGGCTGCATTGCCTGGAAAGTTCAAAACCAGCTAAGGTTATTCTGCTCATAGTTGCTAAAGTTAAAATGGTATTAAACATAAAGGGTCAAGTCACCCAATTACAAAAAATAACACACAGTTTCCTAACTTATCCTTTTGGTATCTTGTAATGCTGATATTTCTGGATATATTTGCCTGGGTTTTGTGAGAGCTTTGTAAAAATCTAATTCTCAAAAGTAACTAGTAACATAGCTGAACAAATAAATGTAGTGGTGTAGAAGTATACAATAAGTAATCAGTACTATAGCTCTTGGGTAAATTACTGACATTTTACCACTGTTAAAGCTGGCCCTTACATCATATCTTAATGTGCTAATACTTTGTGGATAAAACAGAAATGCTAAATTACCTGCCATTATTCCTTTCCCTCTAATCTCGAAAATCATATGTCAAATACATTTTCTTTATTACAAATGTTTCATATACAAAACCAGAAACTATACAATACTCATTTCTTTTCTGCTTTGACTTTGGGGCTGAAGAATGACGACATCGACTTCATGCCAGACTTATCCACTTTGGCCAGAGATTTCTGAGCCGCAGTCATCTTCTTTGGCGGCTGGAATAAGAGGGAGGGGGGAGGAGAGATCAATATCACAACTCATCACATTTTCACAGAGACAGCAGGGAATTCATTACATAGCATTAACTTCAAATCAAGCTGAGAACAAACATGTTGCCACAAAGTAAGCCCCCTTGCCCCATGTGTACTCGACAGACGAAGCTTAAAGAAAGCATTCAACAAACGAGCTACGCTGACAATCGCTCAAGGTCTTCACTCCAGAGACGACCATTAGTCATTGGCAATAATGAAAACAAATGATCAATGCCACAGATTCCTCCAATAATTGTTTGGTCTATTCAGGCAGACTGCTCTGTATACACTCACTTTCCGCGCAAAGTCTGCACTGTTGAATTTGGTGTAGTCCTCTTCGGCCTCCACCGGTAATTCTGAAAGTTTCCGCTTCTGCCAAATGAGGAAGACAAGCTTTTTACAACAAACGGCACCAAACGTTTTTTTAAACCACAGAAACGCACACCGCCACGAGCTGATTCCACACTGTTGTTGTACAACCCAAGTTAAAAAAATAAATAAAATGAAAACAGAAGCACAACGCAAATGCATGCAATGTTAGTGAGGTGGAGACATACAGAAAACATGCAGAGAGAGAAGAGAATAGGCTTCATCTACTTCACACGTCTAAGAGAGCCACAAACATACCTTGGAAGGAGGTTCTGTCTCCTTTGGGCTTGTGAGCTGTGGTAACCTGTGCAGTAGAAGAAGAAGAGGCACACTTGATCAACACTTTACCTTCGCACTGATAATGATCATAAATTAGAAGTGTTAGATGTCTGAACTTACTGCAAGTGTTTGAGGAGGGCTTTGCTCAGGTCCTCACTGAGGTACTGTGATATCATGCCATGAGCATAGCGTAGGTAGTCCTCTGTATCATAAAGAGCGACAGTGCCAGTTATCAGCAAAACATATTCATACTTTACAGTTTTGTATTGTTTGAGGTTGGGAAAATGTCGTTTTGGGATTATAACCCATAGATCTAAACGGTGCAATATTACTGCCATCTATTGGTCAACATCATTTGCTGCTTGTCTTTTCATAGGAAGATGAGACGGGGAATTTTGCACAGCAATAAAATGGGATTTAAAAAGTGAAGTGGCCTGAAATTAAAGAGATTTACCCTCATGGTAGTCCGAGTCTGACTTCACTCTGATGTATGTTGAGGATTTGACTCCTTCTCCCACGGAGATATTTCTGGCTTTGAGCACAATGACTGTCCTCTCCACCTACACCAACAAGTACAAGTAAATGTAGGGAATTCAACTGTGTAAAACCAACCAAGCTTTTTCACATGCACACGGTATATACTGATATTTTTGTATTGTATTGCAGTAAAAAATAACTTGCTCTGTTTTTGGACCGTGCACAGAAGAATATGTTTGAATTTCATCTAAAATAGTGGTGACGAGTGCTTTCCAATACCTTTTTCTTCAACCAGTTCATCGTCTTCTCTTGACTGTATCGATGGAACTTCAGTCCTCCCACCTCTGGAAGTATGAAACGCAGCATTTAAACAATGCAATCAGCATTAACAGTTGAGTGATATTTGGTTCCTAAAATAAACTTCACCTTTTTCCTCAGCGATGTGGTGCAGGGAGGACAGGGAACGTGTGCAGCTGAACAGCCTTGAGCAAGCTGGGAATTCCTCATCCATAACAACTTGATCCATGGGCTGGAACTTCCCCTGCGCAGCAAAGGACATAAAAAAAAATTTAAAAAAAGATAATAAAACAGATATTCTTCTTTCATATGCGAAGTTCAGTTTAGAAAATGTAAATGATTAAATTAAAGTCCTATTTACAGTCATTCATATACAGCAATTGTTATATCAGAGGCACTATATTGCTGCTCTACTGTCAATTAATATAGTGCGATGGCCAGCACTCTAATTATTACCACAATTATTATGTTTTTGGTTTGTTTGTCTGTCTGTCAACAGAATTACGGGATCCTGGACGATTTTCATGAAAAGGTGTAGTATTGACTCCTTTTGGAGCAGGGCAGACATGCATCATTTTTCACTTATGGAAACGTACTTGGCAGAGGTCTCCGATCTTCTAGTTTTTATTTGTGATTACGTCAGATACTTTGGTACAGTAAATACACTCATTTAGTATCAAACTCAGTCTGCTGAGACTCCAGTACAGAGTTAACATCTTCTGACAACTTCAAAACGAGTCATGTTGTATCTTGTTTTTATGACGTGCATAGAATAAAACTAGACGTTCTTGAAGGAGTTGTACACGTGGAGCCATTTCTGCACAGCATCTCCAGCTGCAGCTAGTGTAGCCAGGCACACTGTGTGAGAAACCAATACCAACCTGGCCCTTTGGCTTTGAGAAGAAATATTACAATGCAACCTCATTACAAAGACAGACCTTTTCAAATGTTGCTCCCTGTGGGGTGTTGGTAAAAAAAAATTTTTAAAAATGAAAAAGTTCCAACACATAAACCAGAATGTGTAATTATAACATTTGTCTCCAGCAGCTGAGCTTGCTACTTCCCCAACTTCACGTGTCTCAACTTAGCTTTACGTGCTAAGCCGAGTTAAACACCTTCTGGACCTAACAGTACTGGAGGTATAGAGATATATTTATTGATCTTATTTAGCCAGGGATAACATGCAAAACCTATTTTGCAAGATTTTTGACTATTCTTTTAAAATAGAAGCTGAATCTGATGATATGAATGAAGACTTAAACATATTTGGTGTGCTGTCTTGGTGTTAGGTTATATTGGAAGCAGTGTTAATATAGTCCAGAGTAACAATAAACACAAGCATCACAATCTAATGATAACTCTTACACTTTCAAGAAAGGTATAACAATGATAGGTAACAAAATCAACATACATTTTTTTTTTTACTAACTTCACCCTACAGCTAATTGAAATTAATTTATCGAAGAAACTGTAAATCAGACTCCAGTGTGAATCCATTGGGCAGAGCAAAACTATAACACCACAATTAAACACCAACTGTGAGATTAACGCAGATTTGTTTCATACCTCTTTGCCAGATTTGATCAAATAGGGCATAATTAGATAAAGAGGATCCATTGGTGTTAAAAAGAGAAGTCTCCCATCTGTTAAAAAAAGAGAAAAGAAATACAGACAACTGTGAAGACACGAACACCTGATTAACATACGGTCACATTTTGAGCCAAGAGCACGGTTTAAATTACAGAATAAAAGTGCAACATCTCTAAATATTAAAATCCATGTATTATTAATTATTAGGTTTGTGTGTTATTATGTGAGCCTGTTCTGATGGTTAGTTTTAATTTGTGTGAGCAGGTCCTCTGTCTTGATGTTGTTTTTTCTAGGCTTGGCATATGTCGTCATAATATACAGACAATGTTCCTTAGGTCATGTTGAACATTTGTTTTGATTTTTATGCCTGATGCACCGACAGTTTCTGCATTGATGATTTGGCTTCTTTGGGATTGCAAAAAACATCTGAGAAATAATGGGAGTAAGAGTAATGTGTAAAGTAAATTATGATGATGATAAATTATGTCCGAGTTTACACTGTAATGAATAATGAGACCAACCTCTCTGTACAGTCTGGCCAACAAACCAGGAGTGGAAATCTTCTTCAAATGCTTTGACCTCAAACAGCTGTTCATCACCACCACTCAGCATATACAGAGATGCTGCATCTGCAGGATAAAAAAAAACAAAAAACGAGGAACAGCGTTACTTTCACTACCACATCTGCAAATGCGGTTCACAATATACAGAACTAGACTGCTGGAATAGGTCAAAGGCTTGTCTTTAATATGATTTATTTTATACATATCCTCATGTTTGGCTCTTATCATATTTTGAATTTATGTTAATACAGTGTTGTTAGGGCTGCAATAAACAATCACTTTTATTATTGATCTGCAACAAATTTGATCATCGATTAAAAATGTGCCTGTGGCGTTTTCTTGTAAACAAACAAAAGTTATGTTTAAATCCAGTGTTACTCACAAAAAGGCATTGTGTGTATCCTTGAGGTCTAACAAATGTGAATGCTTTTCTTTCCTTATAAAACATTTGCACGAGATTAATAAAACAGGGACCAACTCCTAGAAAAACAGCTCCATAGCACTACTAGAGGGCAAAAAGTATTTTTATTAATAGTCCCTCAAATGTGAAGTGTGAAGTGATGTGATAGTTAACTGAATATGTTTCAGGTTTTTCACTGATAGTTGCACAAAACAAGCTATTTAAATTCGTCACCTCGGGCTATGGAAACTTGAGATGGACATTTTTCATAAGCTGACGACACTTTAAAGACCTGACCATAATGAAATTGTTGGTTGCAGCTCTACGTAGATGTGAACAATTAAAAAAAAAGAGATAGACCTGTAGCGGGATTCCTCAGTCTCACAAAAACTGGGTCACTGTCGTGCTGCTGAGTGTCGATGACAGAGTCTGTGGACACCAAAACAAAAGTAAGATCCTTGATAACTAACGTTGGAGACTACAACAAAGCAGTAACGCATTTCCTGTGACATGTGGCTAAAGTTATAGTCGTGATGGCATAATAGCTAACAATTCTACCATTACTTAAGTAACTAATGTGATGAGAGTTATCCATAACTTTGCTATGGTTACCTACGTCACGTTAGCAAGCTAGCTTAAGTTAGCTCAAACTGAACGTCTGCTTCACCGACCTGCAGCGATGACCACCCAACTGTCATTTTGCACATTAGGCGTTCGCTTCTTTTTAGTAGCCATGTTGTATAAGTCAGTTTAACGGGGTGGTCTTCTGTTGACGTTGTTGTGGTTTTCTATTGCTATAAAAATTAAAGCTAATTTGGGCTAAAAACAGAGTCGTGCTGGCGTGAGCTCAGAAAAGGCGCCTCGCTCTCTGAGCACTTTCTGTTTTGTCACAGAGGTAAAAACAATATATTTTTATCACGACATCGGCTCTTTTTCTTAATTTTCTTAAATCAGGCGATACTACACGCGTTTTTAACAGCATGTAGATATTCCAACGTCGAAACAAGTGCAAAAAGAGGCGAAAAGGTCACCGTTATAGACCTTTAATGTACCCTGTTCACCCTGTTTTTAATGCAGTGGAATATTCCGTCGTGACGTCATGTCAACATGCAGTTCCAGAGTAAGGCCGCGAGATGTCGCTCAAGAACTGTGATAATAATTTCATGGTAGGGTTGGAGGTTTGTTTACACAGTTTACCTTCCAGTCACTTAGATGATGTTTCTGAAATAAAGGTTTGTCTTCACACAGAGCCAAAGGGTGCTTTGCTCTCACGTGCAAGTAACTTGTTGTCCTTTGGCAGTGATGGAAAGTACATTTTTTCAAGTATTGTACTTAAGTAGCCTAAAATATTTAGGTTAACTGCTTGTACTTTACTTATGTTTCCATTGCATGCCACTTTATACTTCTATTCCTTTACCTTTCAAAGGCAAATATTGTACTCTTTACTCCACACAATTTATTTGGCAACTTTAGTTACTATTTTAAAGATTTAGATTAATATTACAAAATATAAATCAACTAATAAATTATGATATAGTATTATAGGTTAAGCCACCCAGTATATTAACTCCACTTTTACCAGCTGCAAAGTTAAAGTGATAAACACATGAATGCATCAATAATTCTGAAATGGGCCATTCTGCATATTGACTACTTTTACTTTTGTTATTTTAAGTCCATTTTGATATTAATATTTTTGTACCTAATATTTTTAATGCATGACAGGTTAAGGACAGAGTATTTCTGCGCATTAATATTGCTACTTTTACTTAAGTAAAAGATCTGAATAGGCTACTTCTTCCACCACTGTCTTTTTGGCACACTTGCATACAGCAGATTGGGGGATCCATCTGTCCTTCAGTGAGAGGAGGGCATCTCTCACACTCTCGCTCAGGATATGACACTGTGTGTGTCCCAGTTGGTTTTCAGTGAGTCACTTGTTTGTTTGTTTTTTCTCCTTCTTGCACTGTTCATGTGCATGCTCAAACGATGATGTGTAGGATGATTATGTGTGTTTTCATCCCTATTAGATGACTATAGCTGTGTCATCAGTTTGTTAAACTGTTGGGGGGGTCCCTCTGATATGTTTATATAGCTTTTTTTGAGCTGTTGATTTCCCTTTCTCTTAAAGACACCCACAGCACAGCCCATTAACAGGTTTTTAATTAGCTTGTTTTGGTAATGAGGAGGGGAGGGATTTCAGTGCTGGTTGACTGAGTTTTTAAACATCGCCTATACAGTGTCCCTTTGGGGGAGCAGCATAGAGGAAAACTATGGATCCTACGCAGGGTGACTTGTTGTATCATGTTTCTCTCACTTGCGCATTTTCTTGTCTTCTTTTTCCGCATTTTCAGTTTATTGTGCCTTTCTATCCCTTGCTTTCCTTTCTTGCTTTGGTCAAATTTGAGCAACACACACTCTAAACCTTTTGAACACTGTCTCCTCCTTGAAATCAGTTAGATTTATGTTGCTATAGTCTCTGACAAAGAGAGCGTTGGTGAGATATTGTCTGTGAATTACTCGTTTTATGGGTCCCGGGAGTATCACGCACAACAGTCTGTGTGTCTAAACAGAATATTCCATGAAAGCTTTCTTTCTTTTTGGGTTGCTTGAGGGAACGTCTGTGTTTCTGACTGCCAGGGAGAACAACAGCGGCCTTTCTGGTACGCTGGACCACAGACAGCCCCAGAGAGCCGAGTCCTCTGTCACCAGCATGCAGACAAGAACAAAGTGGGTCTAAATTTAGGCCCCGATATGGCTTTGTTGACCGTAAAGTCAGAGACCCCTTCCCCACACCCAAATCCTCATCCATCATTCAACAAAGAGAAATTCAAGATAAACGGGAAGGTAATCCAGGCATTGCAAGATATAAGAACAAGTGACAACGAGGAACAAACGAGAAAAAGAGGAATTCCACACAACCAAAGTCTGTTCTGTTCATCTCCCCCTCAAGCTCTACTTCCTTCTTCCCTATGTAATTCACTTTTGAGCCTCCTACTTCTTCTTCGAAAAAATTATGATTCCAATAAACTTCTCTGTGGAGGTAGGAGTTTATTGCAGCCAGCAGGCGGTGGACGGTTGGTCACACTCTGCTGAGCACATTGAGCCGCCCCATGGTCCTATCTATCTCTGTGGCCTCATTCGTGGTGGTCCAATGCAGGGTGGCTGGTTTCAGCTTTGCATATCGACTCAGCCTCGAGCTGTCATGTCCCCACCGTGTGCTGTGCATTACCATCGGAGTGTTTTCACCCACTTCCATCTTTTATTTTCAGGATTTGTAGAGTGAAAAGAGCTGATTTCCAAGAGCACACATAATGACAATTTTTAACTGTCATGGCTGCCAAGAGAAGCAGGTTATAAATAGAAAGACAACGTCACTCATGGTGCCACTTTTTCTGTGTGGATACAGACAGAGGCTGTTATTTCACGCAGCTGTTATAAGCCACATTTTGAATTCCCTGCAGATCAAAGAGGTAATGTACACATTAATACTAGACATGCACACACATAAAAACAGATGTGGAGAGAAGTCCCTTGGCAGCCGAAGCCTTTGAGTCATCATCTGGGATTCCCTTCCTCTCACTTCCAAATATGGGTGGGATTGTGAGAGAGCGGGAGGCAGAAAGTGGAACCCCCTCGTGATGTCAGAGCTCTGACTGGAAATTCACAGGAAGGAATGTCGGGAATGCAAGAATCACCGAAATGCTATTCCCGCATGCATGTTTGTAAAGTCTGAGTTTTAGCACACATGCCTCATGTTCGCCCCCCACTCACACACACACACCCACACACCCACACACACAGACACACACACACACACACACACACACCCACACACACATGATGTTCTTCACCAGTTCACTCATTGGGAAATATGCTTTCCCGTAAAGTCTTATTCCTCTTCACCCCACAGGATGGTGACTCCTCATTCCCAGCATCAGTTGCTCTTTGTGAGGCCTCTGGTTGCACTTGGTATTTCCCCTCTCCCTAAAGGCAGAGCATGGCGTCATGGCTTCAACATTAACTGTGTGCTTGGTGTGAAAATGTGAAAATATATGGATTTTCTTTTTTTTTTGGACAATACTCATTTGCTTTAGTACTTTAGAATACTTTTGAAGGGAACTATTTAACTTTTTACTACACTACATTTATCTATTGGCTGTAGTTAATTTACAGAACATATGCAAAACATAAAATAAGCTTATTTTTTGTTCTTATTTTTACTTTTGAATCTCTCTTACTGTGTTAACGTATGCACCATTATACGCCAAAGCAAATTCCTTGTATGTGAAAACCTACTTGGCAATAAACCGAATTTTGATTCTGATTCTGAGTTTGAAGCTCATAAAGCTTTAAATTTAAACCGACTTACCATGGCAGTGGCAGTGGGCCCCACACCGTCATTTACCAACCAGTAATCCTTGAATGCTACATGCTCCAGGTTTACTGCGTGTCAATTCATTTGTGGTCATTATATTGAACACAAATGTACTTAGAAATATGCCTAATGCAAACATAGTACATTCCCGAGTTAGGAAGTCGTTACTTTAACTTCTGTGTGTTCTTGAGCTTAAAGTCGTGATGTGGAAACAACATGGACACTGCAAAAAAGATGTGTTGTCTTTAATTGCTCAGAGCAGCTGAACAACACATTGACAGCTGTTTGTTTGCATTTGAGGGGGCATTCACGCAAATTCTTCTAGTTGGGAACTCATTTTTCAGAGTATTCCGACACCACATGATTGCAGCACAAATGCCCTATTTCGCAAAGTTAACGAAAGCGAAACATAATTTGTGTGTCTGCCCAGTCATTCGGATTCGCCCCAAAATGTAATTCCTTGGCCCATGCTTCACCCTTTTACCGTAATCCTGTTGACAGACAAACAGACAAGCAAACCGAGCCAAGAACATAACCTCCTTGGCAGAGGTAATAATAAAAGTTTATAATCAGTTAATTAACACATTCTTTCTGGTCCTGTTGTGAACTTTACATATATTGGACAAGCGTCTTGTCATTGTTTCTCAGAGGCTTTTGGGAAGCGTTGGCAACGTGATCCACTCATAGTCATCCGTGGAGCAACAAGCTCCTTATCTTTTGCCAATAAGTACGAAAAATGTCTGTTTTGTTTGGAATTGTGATTGCAAAAAAGTTAATCTTGTGGAAAATGGACTCTGTACCCATGTATGATTTGTGGTTGAGAGAAATGACAAACGCATTACATCTGGAGAGACTGAGATTTTATAATGAAGATAGAGGAGGTGTGTTTGATAAGATCTGAGACCCTGTACTGAATTTATTTTCAGGGTAAGGACTAATGTGTTGTGTCCAATGTAAAGTACCGTGCTGTTTATATTTCTATTTTTAATTGTGTGTATACACTTTTGTACTTTTTACATTTAAATTACCCTGGATGTGTTTTTTTTTTCTTCTTCTTTTCTTTGTTTCTTGCATGTCCGTATTCCAGCTATGGTCTCAGAAAATAATAAACACAGGGCTTAAAAAAATAGGAAAGAAAATGCAAGAGCCACACTAAGCAACTGATCAAATACAAACAGTTGCCACACAGTAACTCGGGGCCTTTGAGGGTCCGAGGTCCAGGGGAGTTGCCTGATTTGCCTGGTCAGTTATGCAGCCCACCCATCAACCCTATCAAGTTAAAGGTACCCTGTTGAGTTGACCACAAGTAGAAATGTTTCGACCAAAAAGTTCCAGGAATTATGGAACCAGAGTTATTAATCTCAGGAACTTAAACCACAAACTGAAAGTCCCTTTTTGTGCACTTCCAAGAAATGGGAAGATTGGGTAAATTCTACTGATGACAGATTAAAAAACTTTTTGAAAGCAGTTTTCCCCCATGAAAAAGCAACAACACAGAGCCCTTCTGTTGTTCTTTGTATTTACTGCTGCGTGACTCTGATGTTTGAGTCAGTTGTAATAAAAGTAGTGCCATAAAGCAATGTTTTGATGAGTGGGTTCCCGTTTTTGTTTGTACCTCATGCACACCATTTAGGACATGAATCACAAGACATACATTCCTGCCAATGGTTTCACACTATTCTACTTATTGCAGGTGATGATTATGTGCCCAAAAAAGTAGTACAGGGCCAGTAAATTGCAGGGAAGAGTATAAGTTAGAAAACGCTGATGTTTTTTGAAAAAACATCAGCGTTTTTATGAGACAGAAAATGCATTCAATACGTTTGTTAGACCTCCATGAAACTGACGCTGAACGTTAACAGAACTTTGTTTATAAGAAAACACCACAAGGCACCTTTAATATATTAGTTATTTAAAACTGATCGGAATATTGTACTGCTAAGATTCTCTAGGTTTAAACATGTACTGTAAAATATTTCATATTAGGTACAAATTCATTTCCCACCGAGGCGTTCGCTGCTTTTTAGTGACTGAAATGTGCTTCTCTCTTCATTGTGTATTTTTAACTCAAAGTTTATTAATCATGGAGCTAGGGCTGAGATGAGTTGCAAAAATATTTGATAAGGTCACTTGGCAAAAAAGTCATTTCCAGTTATTTCCTGTCTTCAGTTATTCATCAAGCAAAAACACCAAAGATTCACTAATTCCAGTTTGTGAAATGTTTTGCAGCTCTTTTCTGTTTCATATAATCTCTAATTGAATATTGAATTGAATATTTTTTTTGGTTGTTGGACAAAACAACCAATTTCAAGATATATAGACTATAATAATTAGTTTATTAATAAAAAATATATATATTGAAAACTTCATCCAAATTGAAACGGAGTGTCGCAGCCCTAACACTGATGAGTGGGTCCTGATCAAATTGTAAACTCTGACACTTT
>CALSCE010009132.1:6315733-6320733 GCA_943593645.1 Bovichtus variegatus
CTTCTCTTCCCCTCTCTTTACGCTGTCCTGCCGAGTAGATGTCCCACAATACACCATCCCCAACCCTAATTATTGTTTACTAGGATCAATCTCTCTCTCCCTGTCCCTCCCTCCCTCCCTCCCTCCCTCCCTCTCACTGTACCAGGGACCAGAGATGATGTGGTAATTACATCTGCCGACTGCTGGTCTGCCGCAGACGGCTCCGCAAGTCTCTCTGTTCAGAGAGAAATTAGAGACTGCTCAGCACATGTCCAGGGCTGTAATTAGAATAAGTACTCTGTGTATGAAATGTGTTTATTTGTTTATTTATGAGACCCCAGAATTCCAGGCCACTTCGCCGTGCTTCTACTCTCTAAGGTTGGGTCATATCAGGGGATGTGCACCAAAACCAGAGAGTCATGAGAGTATGCAACTGTAGCGGCTCTTCTCTTAAGCACCAGAGTATTTATTGTTGAACAAATTAAACGTTTAACTGATAAACTATGAAAAAAAATGTAAAAAACAACAACCTTATTCAATAGAATACACTCAGGGGTTTTCTGAGTTGTGGCCTAGTATGACCAGTAGCTTATGGTGGCTAACGTTAGCTAATGTTATCTAACTAAATTGAGTCTGTTCGCCAACTTAATGCCACTCCTCCACTTGTTCTGCTGTTACACTATAGGTTTAGAGGAATAGTTTGACATTTTTGGAAAGATGCCTATTTGCTTTCTTAGTTAAATTGATTGGTACCACTCTCGTGTCTGTACACCACCGCCAGCATCCGGCTAGCTTAGCTTAGCACAAAGACTGGAAACAGCTAGCGTGGTTCTGTCAAAGGGTAACAAAATCTGCCTTCCAGCGCCCCTGCAGTTCACCAATTAACACGTTTCATCTTGTTTGTTTGATCTGTTGAAAAAAAGTGCAGAAATGACAAGTTGTAGTTTTGCGAGCGGGTTGTGTAGCGGACTGGGTTTCTTGTTGCCATTGTGAGGTTGCCAGGCGACCAGCGGAGCTTCATATTTATGTTACAGCTCAGCGAGAGTTAACCTATCAATCATGTCATCTAACTCTCGGCGAGAAAGGCAATAAAAGCACATTTCACAAAATGTCCATTATCTCCTTACTGTCACTTGTGGCCAAAGTTGCTGAAAAGATACATATATGTAAATATAAACATAGATACACTGTTTCCAAAAAGATACATAGGGTCACTTTTTAAGATTATATGTTGTGTAATATATTTACCTAATGTTTCTGCATAATATAATTCTACCACTGCTACTTGTGTCTGCTCTGTCTGTGCAACTCATGCCTGTCCATCCTTTTGGAGAGGAATCCCTCGTCTGTACGTGAGGTCCCTCTCGTTTCCCTTTTTCAAAAAAGTGTTTGTTGAGTTTAGAAGGTGATAGAAGGTGTCCCGTGTTATACAAATAGTAAAATGTGGGCTATATAAAATAAAAACTTAATTTCACTATAGGAAAATGTAGAGCTTAAGTGGATTATGTTCCCAAACCAAGAACAGAGGAAGAGGCTGGACATGGAGCTCAAAATATCTCCCTTTTTCTTAAAAAAAATTTTTAATTTCAAAACTACACCCTTAGTTCCTCTTTAGCAACTGTTTCCTCTGACTACCTGTCCACAACTGGGACTTAAAAATGAAAAAAAAAAAACACTTTTGAATTTCTCTGTTAGAGCAGATTCTCACTTTTCCTCTTCTTCACTGATAGCAGTATTTCTCCTGTTTCACGTTTGCAGGGATCTAGTTTCAGACACAAAATATTTGAGGGGACCCAGAGCTGCCGAAGGGGCGCTTTTCTCCACTCCCAGATTTATGAGCTGCGCAATGAGACAGCCGACAACTCGGGCCATTAAAAGATTATCTGGATCTTTCACAGGCATACTGGGACAATTTGGGAGCAAAGTCATTATGTTCATGCCATATAAATCTACAAGGTGGAGGGTGACACACAAGAGCAGTCTATTACACAGTGTATTTGTGTGCGTGCATGTGTATGTTGCAGTATATGTGCTGTGACACATCTGTGCCTATTTTATATTCCCCCTAAGACAAATAAATTCGGCAGTATTTAGAGAAATTCACAGCTTTGAAGGACACTTTTGATTTTGACACCAAACTACTGTCATCATGTCTTGCACGTCATCTCTTATCAAGGATGCTGAATGATTTAACTGTGAGGTTTGGAGTGTTTATAAGAAGCTTTGTATTTTAATCATTTTCATATTTTAATTTTTGTTAAGGCCTCTCACACTCCATAATCTGAGAATCCTTACCGGAACAGAAAAGCAGATGCTGGATGAGAGCGGAGGACGGACGGAAAGGAAGGTGTTCGTGTTGAGGGAGACGGAGTGACTACACAGCAGTGACAGGTACTGGATGGCTGAGAGCCTTTAACTTACGTACCTCAGAAGATGGATTGACCCAGCTGCTTCATAAAATAACTAGTCAGTCTTTTAGTGAAATTGTTCCCATGATGGATCTATGCTTTTATGTCAGAACTGTCATTTTTCCACTAAACTAAAACGACTCCATGTGCTTCGAAGGACTTCACATCAGAGCTGACCCACTGCACATGTTCAATAAACACATTGGCATTTTAAACACAATCATTTTTAAGTGATGCATGAAATGGTGTATGTCAGCGAATATTTATATTGGGACATGAATGGATAGACAGTGTGTCAAGACCACTGACTTCATCATTCGTGACCAGAAAGACCAAATTGTGATTCATGTTGAATACAGTAAGAGTTTTGGCAAATTTCCATGCTATAGGTAATGACAACTTTACTTGCCAGCGCCATTATCTCAGAGTGTGAACAAGAACTACCAATAAGCTCTTCCAACAGGACGACAAACCAGACGCTTTCGTCTCAATAGTAAAATTAGTAATTACTCTCCAGACTGGACCCTGTCTCACAGTCTGCATTTTGTCCTTGGCTACTCAGGGATAAGGGTCTTGGCATGTACTGGCCAACTGTAATGTAATCAAAAAAGGCAAGGCCGTGAATCTGGCGGCGTGATGTCATCACTATGAGACACTTGTGTGATATCATAATTATGAGGTAATGGCGGGAGGGGTGTGTAAGTTTATGACTTTGGCACACGCTCAGTTTACCGTCAGCCGACTGCAACGGGGTACTAATGAGAATAGATAGCCTGCCTCAAAGTGTTTGTGTGTGTGTGTGTGTGTGTGTGTGTGTGTGTGTGTGTGTGTGTGTGTGTGTGTGTGTGTGTGTGTGAGAGAGAGAGAGGGAGAGAGAGCGCACATGTTCATGCTTTGATAAATTGATTGGTTATTGGCAGAATGATGTAGTCGAGGGTTGATGCAAATGACCTACAGATACACGCCGGAGGAGGATGCATGAGGAAAGCATGTGAGTTTTGAAGTCAACAAGTTTCACATGAATCTGATTCATGTTTCCCACTGACACACACTGTTTTTAGACGGTGTCTCATGAAGCACGAGATACAGTCAGACAACACCAAGCCACTCATCAGAGTCTCTTGTGAACTCAGTCGGTCAGAATGACCAAAGGTTGAGTCTTTTTCCAAATTTACTCTTTGTGGTCTGAGCAATCGGCCAATCTCCCACACATAATACATCGTCATAATAGGCCTGTGAAGTTAAAGGTGGTGGAGCAGTGATTCAGCGATGAACTCAACACCCAAATACCCAAATACCCCGGTCCAGATTTGCTGTCCCTCTTGCTGCCACTGGCTTTCTCCTTATACATCGATGGCCTGTGTCGTGCGGCTCGGTCTGAGCCACTTTGTTTGTTTCCCATTTACAGAGCCAGGGCTGTGTATGAACACCAGACTATATTCACTGAGTTTGACAAAAAGTGGAATGGATTAGAATCGCTGACTCCACCTTTAATACCTGAGCTTTAGTGTGTTTTCTGATTTGTGGTGGCTAGTTAGTTTTGTAATAAAGCAATCAAAGCTTCTTCTGCTGTTGGACTCGCTGTTACTAATTTGGAATGAGAAAATCAGCCGAGTGAATAAAATCTTAATCTTAATTGTTGCATGACATTCTGCCTCCCCATTGTGTCATTTTGTTATTTTTGTCTCTGTACATATGACATCTAATGCATGTCTGAGAGAGGGATCCGTACTCAGTTTCTCTTGTTAAATGTTGTGTTCGACCCATAAAACACAGAATAGCACAGACCAGGTTTCCAAGAATAAAAACAACTACTTTTATTTTCATGTTTCAAAGTATACTAAAGCTAGTATACTAAACCACAGAGGGTATTTCCAATGCATTAAAAAAAAAAAAATAGCACAAATGAACTCTGTGTTCCTCATCCCATGTGGCCAGTCTGAGGAGTTGCCTGGTATATATAGACGAGCATGAAGGAGCTACACCTGGTGCTTATTGCAGACTAAACAGTGGACTGACCATAAGATGGGACAGATTTTTCCCTGTTAAAGGGGTTTTTGGGGGAGATTTTCCTACAAGGGTGTCCTATTCTGACACCGACTGTAAAGTTATTTGGGACACATTTGTGACTTTGGAATTGACTCTCTGAATGCTTTTGAACAGCTCAACAGCAAAAGTTGTCAGGCAAATTACTGCTTACATACACCAAAGTAATATAAATAGGTTTACGTCTTTATTCATCGTAAACAGAATATCAGTCAGTTGCTCTTTGTTTTCTTGGTTCAAATGTATTCTCACCTCTACCTCTGTAACCTATGGGCTCAGACCAGATTCACGTTAGGACTCAAAGGATTGATATCTTTTAATCACATATAAAAAGCAGCAATAGGATCAATTTTATAACAATCAGAAATGTGGCATATTAGTCCGCTCATTTTAGTTTAAAAAAAATTGAAATAAGAAGATGCACGAATTACGAGTTCCTTTCCACGTGACACTGATATTCATTTTTGGCCTCCACCAATTGCCCACTGAGGAGGGCATAGACGAAATGTCCTCCATTTTTCCCCTGTGCTAAATGTTGACATTGAACACTGAATAAAAGCAACTTCG
>CALSCE010009132.1:6325733-6331775 GCA_943593645.1 Bovichtus variegatus
TCTCCCGTTTCAAACCGACAGTTTTCTTCTTTTTTTTTTAAAGCATGACCGTGTTTGTTCTTAGTCACGTAACCATGACGACAAAGGTGAAGTGTCATTTCAACCCAAATTAAATTGAGTGGTTTGCATACCTGCTGAGACTTAGAGGAGAAGATCGATACCAGTTTTATGTCTGTAGGTCACGGCCAGCAGGTCATTAGCATAGCTTAGCATAAAGAATGGAAACAGGGCAAAACAGCTAGCCTGGCTTTCAGCCTACAGCACCTCCAATGCTCACTAATGCACACTTTATATCACATTTGTTTAATCCATACAAAAAGCCAAGTGTAAATACAAGAAGTTATGGTTTTACGGGGGGTTATGTGCAGGACTATTTCTCGGCTGGGAGCAGTGACTCCAAGCTGTTTCCCCCTGTTTTCCCTCTTTGTGCTAAGCTAAGCTAACCGGTTGTTGGTTGTAACCTCATAATTAGCGTTCACCCAAGAGAGGTATCGATATTCTCAATAAACTCTCAGCAGAAAAGCAAAGAAGTAATTTCACAAATGTCAAATTATTCCTTTAAACCCATTTGTGTATAAAGAATATGGTCTGTAATGAGTACTGTACAACAGAGTGCTGTAGGGATGACGCATTTTTGTAGACCAACCCGGAGGCTAGCATCGCACTGGTTCTTTGCAACCGCCTTTTTTAAGACATGAAAAAGCTTCAAAATTCACCACTGGGGTATTTACTGACGTAATCTCTGAAGCTTGTGTTAACGACAGACCTTATTTTAGGCATTTAACCAAAAACTCATTCAAAGAAACCCATTGACCTCGAGAGGAGGGAAGTGCAAAAACGCTAACTCATTTCCGGGTTTTAAGACTCATTCCTGCACCACTCTATAGGGCAAGATAGAACAAATAAACATGCAATAGCATAATGTCACATGGTACCAAAGATGCAGGTTTTATTTTCATTTTATTTCTATAGTCTGCACTCTGAAAAAAACAAAAACACTTGTTTATCAGAATTTTGCAGCAGACAGTGAAGTCTTAAATATATCAGTGTTAACAACAGACAATAGAGCCAAACAGAACTCAGACTGTCTGTGGCACTCCTCCATGAACTAGTTTTAATCTTAATGACAGTTTATGCCTGGGCTTTGTGGTTTTATGGTAGCAGCAATGTTGTGTAATTAAACCAACTTGCCCCTCAGTCTTCGCCACACCTCCACTCTTCTCTCTCTGCCCTCATATCACACCACTGCTGCACTAAAGACTAGCTCGCCTCTTTCTTTGTGCAAGTGTTTCTGCCTTCCTGGCAGTCCGTGTCCATCTCCCTCGTTCTCCTTGCCCTGCTCTCTGCGAGTACTTGTGCTAGCACGGCAGTTTTGCTGATGGTCTGGGTATCGCGGGTGTGTGTCAAACAGCACCTTCCCTCAGAGGAAAGAAACAGAGGGAGGGCTGCAGGAGGAGGAGGAGGTGGAGGAGGTGGAGGTGGAGGGGGGGCACACACTCACTCGCATAGCACAAACACACATACACTGCATGGTGATGTCATCTATAATGACATCATTCCATGGAGGGGAGCCAAGGGACCTGATGGGTTAGCATCCTCCAGTGAGTTAAAGGGAAAGAGCAAGAAGGAGACAGTAAGAGAGAGACTTGTAAATAAAGACAATGGGAATGGACACTGAGAGACAGAGACAATGACTGGGATCTGAATTTTCATTCTTTGTTTATACGACACGACTCGCTCCTTGCTCCTGCAGCCTTCACAGAGACACGCTTCTTCTCTCTTTTGGGGAATACTTCCTTCATTTCCATTTGCAGGTGTTTCAGTCCTGAGGGAAGTATGCATGAGTGCAGCTAAAGTGCAGCGAGAGTGCAAGTGAATCAATACCAGTGAGCTAATACAAACACACACATAAACACATCAAACACACACAATTGATGGACACATAATATCACACATGCAATGACACACACAAGCACCTGTATTGCAGTTGTATACATACAGCGTATGAACATATGCTTGACATGTTTACACATGGACATGGGCTCACAAATAAAAACACTCTTAAACACATTGGGTTCTTAGCAGGGACACCTGTGTCTCTGCGTGTTTCCATTGTTGTCCACTTGGCTGTGCTGTGCTCCACACTGTGCTCCCAGCATGCCCGCCATCTGAAACCAGACACCTATGGACCAGCATCCTGCTGGAGTGATACACCTCTCCTTCTCTGGAGCCACTGCCGATGCTGAGGATTTTCCAATTGGCATACAGCGACGCTTTCTTCGTAAAAAAAAAACAATTTTTTTTATTTGATAGTGCGGTTATGATTATGCCCTCTTTTTCTTTGTAGCTGGTCATAATATTTTAAACACTTTGATTAAATGCCAGCAACACTCAGTGTTTCCTTTTAAGACAGTATATTGAAAGATGAAAGCCTGGTGTTGCTAATACACGATGATTAAATCGTCCTTATCGCTCACCGCTGTCAGTGGCAAACTGACTCAACTGTATAAATAGAGAGGCATGTAGTGTGGGACAGAGAGGAGCAGGGATGAGAGATAGGAGGGGAATGAGGGAGGGCTCGTCGTGATGTGACGGTGTGATTCCACACAATGGAGGAACCATTTGATCAGGGATAATCAAATAAAAATAACCAGCAAAGATGAAGCTGTGAAATTCTCTTTTTGCCCTGACCAGCATCTATTCTTGGCGGGGATATTACTCACAGCCATGTATCAATAAACAACAGCAGAAATGTGACGCAGGGGCACGGGCACATTTGATGGCCTCGTACTTTTCAGTCACTCCATACAACTCATAAAGCTGGCTTCAGTGCAATAACTTGTGTCCAGTTGACAAGAAAGATATACTTAGAATAGAGAAGAGGAAGCAGGCGATTGTAGTGATTACTTCCCCTTTGGGTCCCTATACTTTGTGTTGTGTTTTGTCGGAGGAAAAGCTTGCATGCTATCCCATCCCTGACTAAATAAAATACAGCACATCCCGCAGACTATCTGATGAACACAATAAGTTAATAATTCACAACCACAGACATGCATTCACACACACTGTGACTGTACATAATGTATGAACAACACTCTCACACACACACACACACACACACACACACACACCGAACGTGAGTATAATTGTGCCTGTGGGGTCAAAGTGTTCATCAAAATGTAAATGTTTACATGGATGAGGGTGAATTACGCTACCATCCCACTCCACACACACTGCCTATTTTTGGTCTTATTTGGTGTATCCATGCCCGGTCCAATCACCATCCACTCTTTCCTACCTTCTTTTTTTCCCCTCCGCAGTATTGGTATGGCAACATTGGCACAGGCACACTCCTACTCTCTTCCGATCTTAGTCATAGGCCTCACTCATGAGGCACCAGCTGAAGCCCTCCAACAGTTGATATGTTTGGTCACTTCCGTGTGTTTTCTCTCTGCGCTTTTATCACTCTTGCACACGCTCACACACGCTCACACACGCACATACTGTACACATGCAAATGGCGCCTAAGTCCAGCTCTCAACTGGAAATAAAGAGGAAACGGGATTCAATTTAAAGCGCAGCCGTCTCGTTTTATCCGGTTCTTCAGGTAGGTTAGGTTTGCATGCATCTGAGTAATGGTGAGCCTTTTGTAGGTCAACAGAAAGGGAACATATACTGTTGTGATTAGCCTTTGTGTTCAGGTTTACTGTGGAAAATGTGTTTGGCTCAGGTCGCTAAGTTACCTGTTGATTCCCATTGTGCTGACAGACTGAGCAGGGTAGGACAGGGAACTTATCACAGGAACACTTGCTGTCCCTATGGACACCAGCCCATAAGCACTCTGTGAATATGGGACACCTTTTGTGCATACAGTTATGTTGCATTGAGGGTCTACGTGTGTTTGTCTTCCTCTCAGCTTGTTCTTCTATCTACATTACATAACCCTACACTAGATAACACGTTTTGCTATGTATGTATAATTGATTCGCTCACTTCTAGATCTACAACACTGCATCTGTGCTTAGATTCGATCTACTTCTGTGTTCAAAATATACACTTTCTGACACTTCGAGCCACATCAAGAAAACTCAGCTGCACAGCCTCTGTTTTAGCAGCTCCACTTGGGGTTAAGTGTGAGCGTCACTATAAAGATTTTACTGACGGCTTTTAAGCCACAATGACAAATGGCCCTCAATGACTGTCAGAGCTTTACTATTACTATGTTCCAAGGAGAGGGCGAGGAATAATTACAGTTTCTAATAACTGTTTTGATGTACAAATGGGGGCATGCGAGTTGTGTTTTAAAGAAAAAAGAGCATATCCTCCAGAAACAGCTGGTAACCTTTGCTGTAAGCGTCTGCACATTTTCTCGAGGCATTACAGCAAATATATCTTTATTATCTTGTTTTATGGCCTGTTATCCCACTTTCTTTGTTCTTACCTTTTGGTCTGCTTTTCTACGTACTTCCATTGTAGTGGTATATGTGTTCTGTAAAGCACTTGAGAAACATGCTAATTTAATCTAGTTTGTCATCTATCTTTACTGAAGCCGGACCGTTAAACACACCCTTCTGCTTTATATTATGACAAAGACTGAGTAAGTGATTGCTTTTACAAAACTGAATGTTAGTTGTGACAGAGGAAAAGAAGGGAAGAGAATGGGGAGACCTTTGAACTTTGTCAGGCAATTTGCCATTAAAAAGCATAATTGGAGGAGTCCAGTGAAGGGTTTCAACCCACTCCCAACTAAATGGCCAACGGTTTATTTAAGGGGACAAATAGGTCAAACAGTCTCTAATTATCCCTCAATCGAAAGGCAAGGATTTTCTTCTCCTGCTTTTTTTTTTTTCCCCTTCCTTTTCTTTCCTGTGTGTGTGAGAGAGCAGCATCGTTCCAACTCACCAACCAGCGGTCTCTGTTGACCTAGTTCTGCTCTGGACACAGGGTGCTTTAGAAGGGACTGGCCTCACCCACTGTCTCCTCTCTGGGCCCGTAGACACCACAAGCCAGGACGTAAACTTATTCACTCAGAGAAAAGAGCTTTGCGCACTCACATCCATAACCTCCCTGACATTTTATCCATCAGGTTAATTGAGTGAACATCATTGATCTCGGATGCGTCCCCGTGCAGCTGACAAGGATACCATTGACAGAGTGACACTGATTATGTTTGCATGCTGGCAGTGCATTTTCAGTCTATAGCGCGAGTGAAAAGCATGGCTGTCACATGAAGTGTGTTCTGCAATTGTCAAAATTTTCGAGATCTAAATGTCTAATTTAATTTGCAAGAAAGTCACAGTCCCTCTGTCGGAATCCATCACGTGCAGGGCAATGGGTTCACTTTTACTGATCACTACATTTAAGGCTGATTATAAGTTTGGGCTACAATTAATATTACAGTAATTATGTTGTGTGTGTGTATAACTAAACCGAATATTTGAGAAAAAGATTTTATTGTATTGAGAAAAAAAAATGTCTGATTTCCACATTACTAATAACCTAAAAACCTCTTTAAAATCTACAAAGTTGCAGAAATGTTATGAAGCAGAGATGATTTGTATCAGTGTGTCACACACTGATACAAATCACACAAACAAACACACACAAACGGGCTACTGGCTTTTTCGTTTTGAGTCATAAAGATTCCTCCCACACAATATGACCTTTCAGTTGCTGCTCATATTCTAAATATCTAAGTAAAACAAAAAGGTGTGCTGTTGTATCAACTGTCCCAGACGCTTTCATGCAGTATTTGGTTGTAACAGACACTCCAGACTGTCACTACAATATTTGGCGTCCCAAGTTAGACAGTTTCTTTTATTACTCAATCTCCCAAATGCACATTTTGATGCACTACATTTGCATGAAAGGGTTTTCACTACTGTCGTAAAAGCAATGTTCCTTAACAGACTTTGAGAGAGGAGAGGTCAGCCCTGGTGCATGTGCAACTTGGAGTTCAACAAAACGTTTTACAGGTGTATGTTCGCACATCTGTCTTGTATTCTTTTTTTTTTTTTTAAAGTCAGCAGTCAAGTGTTAAAG
>CALSCE010009132.1:6331785-6362868 GCA_943593645.1 Bovichtus variegatus
GAGAGAGAGAGAGAGAGAGAGCTTGTACAAACTAGTTTCGTGAGGCAACATGTGAGTTTGTTTAAAAGAAAATGGTTGGTGGACGGATTTAAAAGTAGAAAATATAAAATCTCTCCACAACTATTTTGGCGCTCTTTTTTGCAGTCTTGTTCTTCATCGATGACCTTTATGGAGAACCGCAGCCCATCAGATTATTGTGCCTGTTTACTGTTTCTTCTTTGCATTCTGACTGTGCATCAGCCCACACATCGGGCAAATATTCAAATACTGCTGCATAACTGTGAGCGTGACACTCCCAAACAGACACACACACACACACGCACTCACGCACGCACTCACGCACGCACACACGCAGAAAAAGCAAGCGTCTTAACTTTTTTAGTCAGCTCTGTCAGTTGATCACTTTCATTTGCGCTCAGAACAAAAGGCATCTGAGGTTATAGTGGAAGTTATAAACGGTCAATATGAGCAAATACAAATACACGTATGCCTTAAGACGTGTCTGTCTGGTTTTTCAGCTTCAGGTTTGGACTTCATTTCGTTTTTTAAAGGGTGCATGAATTCTGTCAAACTCAACAAACATGATATGTTCAATAAAAATCTGCTTATGACAATAAGCAGATATGACTTATGACTTCTGTTTTTCTATAGGAAGGAAAATAAGTCATTCCATCCGTTTTCTATAATTAGCCATCCACAAACTGCATATCAGTATTTCATCCAATAATCAACTTGAATGTGTAAGTGCCCACATGCACAATAAAGGCTGCATATAGTTCATTGCGTAATTTCCCAATAGATTTCTCATAAACGACCGCAAATGAACTCTGTAAACGCTCAGTAAGTCAAATAAATAACAATATTTGCTGCGTGTGAAATGGACAAATATGGCTTTCATGTTTTTTTCTTTTTCCTTGTATGTTTTGTTTTATTGTTTACCTATTTTTATCACTGTAGGCTACAGTAAAGACATGTGTTGCCCAGTCCTTATGGCGCATGTAAGACGGCGTGCACCTGCTGTTGCAGGGAGAAAGCATGAAACAAAGCTTTTTTCTAAACGTGTGTAAGATACTCACATTTTCATTTAAGATGTGGTGGCCAGAGCCCGTTAAACAATGAGAACGTTGTCAGTGAAAAGGTTCCTCATTAGGTGACTGATAAGATAATAACCTTTTCAAGTGATGCTTCTGATAACAAGCAGACATCTTTTACTTTCTTACGATCGACCACTAATGCAGTGTACTCTTCCCTTTGTACACTTTGGGAAAAAAAGGAGATGGCACAGTGGGTGGGGAATTGTGCAAACTCTACAAAAGTAGAAATCCACAAATCCATAACTTTCCAGGCTCGTGCAGTGTCTCTTACGCTTCATCATACTTTACACTCAGCCTGCGAGGTTCTGGGCTTATTGTGGAGTTGCTTTTGCAGAATCTCTTAAAATTATTCCCCAAAGGCCTTGATACGTATGCTACTGTTTACTTGTACATTTCACAAAGCTTCTAAAGAGTTTTGAAAAGCCAGGATATAACATCAGGCCTGACACTACAGGCCACACTACGCACCAGGAATATCTCTGGTGAGCTCCTTTTACAAATCCTCTTGACGTGGTCATCCAGCTTCCACACTCATCAGATGTGCATTTGTTTTTCTCACAGTTGTCTTTTTATATTTCAACTGCAACATTTTGGAACATTCTTCCTCCTCACTGAAGCCTTTTTATTTCTATCATAGCGAACATTTTTTTTGCCACAGCCTCTGGCGCTATGAGGTCAAAAAATGTTCAAGGACATTTAGGGTCTGGAGGCACTGAGCTGCTTTCCATTTGATATAGCGGTCAGTGTTGAGCATATGCTGCTATAATCGTCAGGCTGGATGGAGAGAAGGGCGTCTTGATGGTGACTTCACTGACACCAACAACTTCCTGACGCAACGCTCCTGTAACAGCGGCGCGGAAACAGGGAGCTCACCTTTTTATCCGATGAACCAACATGATCCTATTTCTGCATAGTAAGCCGTCTCAGCTCTCCCTCCCCTCAGTTCCAAGAGCAGCGACGGGCTCGTTACATCAAAGAGTAGCCTGTTTATGCTTCAGTTTTCTACAACATGAGGGCAAACAGCCATCATTCGTTACTCTACTCGTTGCGTTGCTTGACGGTCCTGTTTTTGCCGTCTGAAAGCAGGAAATCCAATTACCTGGCCTATTGGGTGATCTCCAAATTGTCTTTACATATGTTTTGTTTGATAAAAACCTGCGTCCATCGAGAGAAAGTAAACTTTTTGCCAGCTAGACTATAATGTGTGACAAAGAGCGAGTAACATGTCAAGAAAAAAAGGAATGGATGGATGGGAGAATTACGCAGCTTCAGTCCGGCGTTTATTCTGAAATGACAGGTGAATTCGTGTAGTTTTGGAATGGAAGGAAATCTCAAGTCTCTCCTACTTTTTGTTGGCGGTAACGCGTTACTGCGCATCTCGTTACCGCCCTGCACTGTCCGGGAACTAGCAGAGTTTGAAGTCGAAAGGCGTGTAGGCTGCATGCGCTCTCGTTTTGTAGGCTATGGCTCGATGAAGTAACAGACAGAGAGCATATGAGCTCCATTGAAAGCAAGGAGCAAAGCCTGTTTACGATTCGGAATGTAGTTGTGTAAAGAAATCCAAGTAGCCGAGCCGGGCTGTGCAAATGTATCCGTTGCTCGACGCGCGCACGGGGCGCACCGACCTGTAGTAGCCTGATCTTGGACAGCCTATCAAACCTGGGCACCGTGTACTGTCTATTTCACTTTGGAGGGATGCTGGTCGTCCCAGAATCGTGAGCTGAGCTGATGAGACGAGTTTATCGCGGATTTGAATGAGGGGTTTTCTGTGCGTTAATGGCCAGGCGTGCGAACTAGGCTACGGTGCGCTCAGATGTGTTTTTTTTTTTTTTTTTTTTTTTTTTCTTTCTTTCTCTTCTCGGTCGCTCTCTATATCCACCGCTCCGCCTCCCCCTTTTCGCAACATTGACGCAACCAAAAAATACTGGAACAAAAGAAACAACTTCCTTGAAGCTTTGCTGAAACTGCACTTAGTCGGAGAATGGAAGCTTGTTGTCAACTTGTCTGGATGGAAATGTCGAGGCGAGGGTGTCAACAGTGGCCGGCTGGCAGCGAGAGAGATGCAGTCGATCACTCCGAAAGACATCCAGGCTTTTGAGTAAGTGCCATTAAACATTCAGTGGAGTGATTTCAACTTTTGCTGTGTGACCTCTCGACTAGTTGAGTTTGCCGTACTGTGTCAGTCTATGCAAAAAAATAAAAGTCGTTTTGGTCGATTCTCTGCGACACGGGGCACAAAGTAAAGTCCCTTTAATGTAACGCTGTCGAATTGACGAGGTAGAATATAAGTTATGGGCCTTTATATTCATTGCGGGGGATGTCGAAGTGCATGCTGTTTTCAAAATGACAAGTACTCTTTTTCAACAATTTGACATTTAGGAGCCATTGACAAGGCTGTCAACCACAGAAAGACTGTGTGTAGGTTTAGCTCATCTGATGTGAAATCAGTTTGAAGGAGGTGATCGCGAACGTCCTTTAACCGAGTAGACATAAATGTGTTGTGCATTGACAGGCTACCAGTTTATTATTGTTATTCATGCAGCAGCCTTGAGCCGTCGCCGGTTGCATGAAGACCCCGGTGATCGACAAACATGTCCCCGACATGAGCAGCAGTGCGATAAAACATTTTTTTGGACAGATGTCGTGTCATTATTTTAGGCAATGTGTCTAAACTTTGCTTTTGAGGTTTGATCCGCAGTTTTGGGCGGACGAGCACTGTGCTTTTGTCGCGTCGGTGTTTTCGCTGCATGAACAAAGGACTGGATGGAGTAGTCGGCTCGGCACAGAGCGTCGGTGGAGAGCAGGCGGGCTGTTTACAATAATAACACCACCGCGGGTGACGTCACGCGACGGACAGCGGCCTCGGCCAATGGGAGAGCCGCTGAGCCATCAGCAACACGCTATATTTGGAAAGTGGTTACATCATCGAGCTGCAACAGTGGAGTGTGGAGGGAGGGACTTCCGCAGGGATTTTCAATTTGTAGTCCAGAAACAGGACAATGAGTAGATTAGTTTTGTCTTTGGAAGCTGGAAGTCTGGATTTTAGGAGCTTATCAAACATTTCCAGAAGCCGTTTACACTCTCAAATAGCCAATATGCTTTTTAGACGTGCCTAAAACTCTGTTTTTGACCTTGTCGTTACAATGCAGACACGGTCAGGTAACATATTTGATATAACCTCTGGCGTGTTAATGGGAAATGTAACTGTCCGTCAATAGCGTGCTTATTCCAGTTTCAGGTCTAAAAATACTCAGCGTTGGAACACTTAGGAGGCTGCTGTTTCATTTTCATACATACACAACATTTCTCAGCGACAGCCTACTCTGTAAATGTTTACTGATACCCCCAAGATGCCTATTCAAGTCAACTCTATTTATGTAGCCCAATATTACAGATCACAAATTTGACACAGGGGCTTTACAATCCCTCCCACCCTCCATCCTTAGAACCTCGAATGAGGAGAAACTCCCCAAAAACCCTTTAACCTTTACAAACTAGTGACGGGTGGTTTTATAACAGAAGTATTGACACTGCAACTGCTACATCTTTTTGTAAGTTATCGATTTTAAAAAGGAGTATTGGTAATGCCGTTATTTTAAAGGCACAGTTGTTTTCTCCCATTTAAATTGCAACCATACAGCAGTATTGTAGCCACCAACTGTCAAAGAAGAGATTAGCCGTTGCCTATCCCCAGTCCTCCTGCTCTCAGCTCCTGCAACGGATGAGATAAAAAAAAAAAAAAACTGCAAATTTGGTCAATTATCTTACCTGGAAATAACAATGCTTTTTGATTTCGTAATATCGCTTAAGTGTTGTCTTTTCCTGGTTTTAAAGGCTGTATTACAGTAAAGATATTTCTTAACTTACGAGACTGTTATTATTTGCATCTACCGACTTGGTCATTATATCCACAAAATACTGATCAATATTTAATAATCTCGTTGTGTAAATATTTGTGAAAGCATCAATGGTCAACCCCTAAAATGACATCACAATATTGATATCTAGCTATTTGGTTGAAAATATTGTGATATTTAATTCACCCCATATTACCCAGCCCTAAATGTCAGTGATAGATGCTGTTGGGAAAGAGTCTTGAGCTGTGCGGCATACACAATCTTTGTTAGGAAATATTGCAATCAAATGCCAGCTGTCTTGTGACAAGCTGCATTGCTTCATAATTTTTAACAGCAGTAGTAGTAGTAGATGTATATTAGCCCGTAAAATAATAGTAAATGTAAGACTGTAGATAGTAATCTCCTTAATTGTCGAGATGTAATGCTCTTTAATGTTTCTTCTCCATAAAATTGCATTTAATTAGTCAGTGCTCTGATATTATTTTGTCAAATTCAAGCCAAAATGTAATGTATCGCCATTATCACCATAAGATTAGAGACACTTTCCACTCTGACACTATTTTTCATGAGAGCATAAGATCATTAAATACAAGCGGCGTGCTTGAGACAAACAGCCAGAAGTGAATCCCTTTAATGGGAATATTGAAAACAATATAATAGGCTTTATCTTTTGATGAATATCGGGATTTGTTTAGCTCAATGTCGTTTCAGTAGAATCAATTTATTTCAGCATAAGAAAATATATAATATATAATACAGTACTTAGAGGCTGTGCTGTGACTTCACAACATACTTTCCGTACAACTACAGTCGAGTGTGAAGGAACATTTAGCATCACCTAATTGTCAGTTATATTTGGTTGATTGTGATAGATGACTAATATAAATCTAACACATAGCCTACAAAGTTTTCACGGTTATTAAAACAACCATACTGACAATAGAGTCTTAGATCAGATAACGTAATGTGTTGACACCTCGTGCTTATGAATGGAAGATAAATGAGAGGGCTTTGTATCGTGTGTGCTTTTTTCATCCATCGACAATCACTTTGCATACAGTCGTTCCAAGGTGTCAAATGCGTATTACAATGCAGCCCACAGATTTAAATCTGTGAGTGGTAAAATGTATCACTTACAGTTCAAATTGGTGTGTAATGTTTGCTTCTAAATTGTTTCTGGACACAGACGGAAAACAAACAGTAATACTAAACACTATCTGGCTGATATTCATACAATATAAGCTCAGGCATGCTGTACAACACTAATGAATGCAATTTGGGGAATCTGCTGGAGGCTTTAGTGGTTTTTTAAATGCTCTCTGGACTAGAAAATGTTATGCCATGACCTAAACACAGCATGAGTCTAGATTGTGCTAAATGTAAGAGATAAAATAAGACATTGAGAAAATTGTATAGGCTAATCCTGTGTCCATTTAAAGTGTCTTTTTGGAAAGTCTAGTGGGATGCTTTTGTTATTGGAGTCTCCTTTAGCCTTTCAAAAGTCACTAGAGCTCATATAATGTTAGGACGATGCAGTAAATGAATCCGCTGGGATCTTTTGCCTTGCAGACACCGAACACACCTGGTACACCTGTCTCTAACCGTCACCGGATTTTTTAAATTACGTATTTTCATTAAATTGCACACTAATCATTTATTTATATTATTTCCATCCGGGTCTCGGTGCAGAGTCTTAATCCTGTGGTGAAGCTGCTGCTCATATGGTACTTGACTCTTTTTTTCTTTTTCTTTTTTGCGCAATCATCTTCAAATCTAGAGATAAAGGATGTAAGCACAAAATATTCCTAATTACCAGTTCCGGCAAAAAATATCGCAGTTAACATTAAGCTTCCAAAATGTATTCCTCAAGGCCTTTCTGTAACCCTGCATGCCTAGGATTAGGTCTTGCTTGTGTTTAGCCTTCTCTGTAATCCCTCTCAGCAGTCACCCTTAATAAAGAAATAAAAAAATACTGAGGGGTGTGGACAATTGTCAAGACAATTTCAAAAATGTTTCACTACTAGACTAGGAAGCAACATAAATAATGTTTAGTTGGATGTCCCAAAAGTAACGATAACATTTCTTTTGAATCGAAAAAAAAGTTGTGATGCTTCAATCAGGTTAAACCAGCCCGACCAGGACACTGGATGTTTGATTCTCTTTGATGCAGTGGTACATGTCTCTGAGGTTATTTGGTCACATTTCATTGGTTTGTGCACGAGATCCTAAGGTTTTGTTTTTGGCACATGAACCCACTTTTAGTCTGAAAAAATGCAGTATAGATAATAGAAAGCCTCATAGCTGGTGTTAACTGTATAACAGAGTTAGAAAACGCAATTTGGGCAGAAATAAGGCTGCTATTGATAATCTTAAGAAAATTCTGTGTTGGCAGAATAACCTTTTCAGTCTAGTGGGACGTTTTTGATGATTATTTTGCAATTTAACATAAAAACTTTTCATAGAAAGTCTCAAACCAAATAAATCGCTTTACTCTCCTCAGCTAAAGTGTATGTTTTTACTTTACAATATGACACTATGACAATATATGTGTCATTGAATTAGGTTAAGGCAAAGCCTGTTAAAAAGCAAAATAAGAAACAACATTTTGATTTCTGATGGCAACTTTACATGTAAAAAGTTGTGTGTGCACTGTTTATAGCGCCCAGGGGCGAACATGACCACCCCGGCACCTCGCAGCCTTTGTGCTAAAAAGAGGTCAAAGGTCTCTGTTGTGTTTTCAGGGTGACCTGCTAGTGACTATTAACCATTGATAAATGTGATGTCCCACAAGTGTGCGGGCCGGACCCCTCCAAAGGGGGAGGTGTCATAACACGCCCCGCACTAACCTCCCCAGCCAACCCCACCTCAACCAGTGCACACACACACGCAAACACACACTCTGCCCTGCTGACAGGAGCACAAGGGGGCAGCTGCTACAGATGTCTCATAGAGAGAGGGGGAGGGGAACCGAGGAGACATCAATGGAGAGTCTTTCTCTAGTATGGAGTTCTCAGTGGGGCTCATTGTGTTCTCTAAGGACCAAGACGAGGGAATAGGCCACGTTAATATAGTAAGCCTATAGTCTCTTATACTCTGTTTGAGGGTGCTGCTCATTTTGACTGCTGGGCTGCTACATGCATGTATCACTTTCAGAGGGAACTGTCTTAGATATTCCCAAATATTAGCTTAATATTTGGGAATATTGGTTGATGAGGAAGAATTTAGGAATAAGGGGATTTTAATTTAAGGAAATATTTTAGTTTCAGATATGTTTGACTCTCAGGGTGAATGGCACAAACTATTTAAAAGGATGACAATCTTAAATTCACCTCTAAAGTGAGAAAACTAGGAACGATTTCCACACTGTTCATTTGTAATGCCTAATTTAATTCAGGGGGAAGCAGCACTGTACCCTGGAGAGCTGTGCATACTCGCATGTCAGCTAACGCTTAATGCTCCCATGACAGAAGGTGATTTCACCGTATAGCCCACTTTTAACAAGAGTCAACTGAAGTCACCTGCTGGTGCCTTAAAGCTGCAAACTGTTCTGTCTTCTGTGGGCGCTAATCCCTGGTTAGATGTCACCTCTGGCCTTAATCAACCTGTTTTCAAGGTGCCATTCAGTCTTGTTGATATTCTTCACTTCAGTAAACTAGAAGGATTCGCTTCTGAACTCTCGAAGTGTGTCGTGAGCTGAGATTTTTACTGTGCGTTTCCCTGTCATTTGATGTGATGCAGTCCCATGTCTGGTGGTGGTGGTGTGAAAGGCCATCTTTTGAGTCACATGAGGGAAGAAAAAGAGAGAGAGAGACAGAGAGAGAGAGACAGAGAGAGAGAGAGAGAGAGAGAGAGAGAGAGAGAGCGTAAAACTCCTCCTTGAATGAGAAGCAGCTGAGTGTAACAGCAAACCATGCACGCAAGTCATCTAAAATGAAATCAAATTACATTGAACTAAAACTGCCATAGCATGGCAACTTTGCAGCCGGGTTAGCCTGCTGTGGCCAAACACCACGATACATGACACTATGGCTCTTGTTCAGCTCGTCTACCAGAAGACAAGGGAGAGCCCCACTCTGTCTCAACCTTCCTAATGAAGAGATGCATTATGATGTGATTTCATTTGGGCCTGCAGAAAAGCTGCTGTGGATAACAGAGCAGTCTGAGTTGCATGGTCCATTTGTGTAGTGACATGTGACTTGTGTTTTCGTGAGTCATAAGGATCTCCTGCCTAATGGAAGGCAGTGTGTGCTCATGTGACGGTGACACAATGCAGGATGAACGGTATAGTATTCACCAGAGCTCAGCTTGGCTACTGTTTGGCACTGCTAATAGGGACCCATGCGCGCCTTTTTATCTTGTTAATTTAGTCTCATAGTGAAACTAAACAAAGCCCAATTTCTGCTTATGTCACTGAAGGGTATCGGGTATAGTGGTTACTGTGTAATCTTTTTGAAACTCTGACAAAACCAGAGATTTTAAAGAAATATGTAAAGCGTAAGTGCATTTGTAGATACGACTGCAAGTGTGTAAGTGTGTGTGTGTGTGTGTGTGTGTGTGCGCAGTGTCGTTGAGTTCTGCATCATGATCTCCCTATGGTCACGGTGGTGTTTTTGCTGGCTCATCCCTGCCTCTCCACATGCCTGTTTAACAACACAGAGCTCCTCCTTACTGGCTTCCTGTCCAAACCAGTTTATCTGTAAACAAGTGTGTTTTTTCCCTCTCCGCCCCATTGTCCACACTACACCAGAATGCATGCACAATGGGCGCCCTCTCTCTGTCCCAGTCTGCTTTTGTACTCCAAAGTAAAACACATTATGTTTTTACTACCACACACAGCAATGCAAATAAATCATTGGCTTCTTGATGACGACTGAAGAAATATAAAGTTTCAAAATGGCATTACCATACATGGGAAAAAAAGCTAATGACATCAATAGTAACTCTGTTAAAGTTGTGTTCAAAAGATTGGCATGTTAAGCACACCATAAAACTAATAGCAGGTTGCAGCTAATTCTTTTCCCAACCCTGGTGGAGCCAACCATTGACATAGCAGGTGAATGTTATGCATTGTTATTGTGTGTGCATTGGGATGAAATGGCTGTCTCTGATTATCTTGCCCGAGGTACACTATGCTACACTAGATATGATAACAGCAGGGTTATTGTGGCAGAGCCCAACCCGTCCCTGCTTTGGCCGTTGTGCGCACACTACAGTAGTGTGTGTAATCGTGTGTCGTTGCAAGCTCATCTTAAATTGAGAAGAAGTGGTTAAGCCATATAATGTACTTATGGAATGTGTTTCTTTTTCGGAAAGGTGTGGAAAAACAAATCAGGCAAAAGTTTCAAATATGGGGCAGCTGAAAAGGAAACTTCAAATTAGAGACTGCAATATGATGTCACAGCAATTTAAGATAAGAAAGCAATATCCTCATTCAAACTGTGGAAAATAACATTTTTTAAATCCAACACCACATTATGATCGAGAATAGCATGGAAGGAGAACATAACTGCTGACTCTATAGTTTAACACGCCCTTAACCCTTTACCTCAAAGTTAAGGCCTTTATTGTTTTATTTTTTTCTCCTGCTTTTTCACCTCCGTCATGATTTGGTTTGCATCCTTAGTTGGCCTTAGGAGGAATCTCATAGATTCCTTTACTACTTGTCCTACACATATACCAGATGTTATACTCCTGTCATCTATGGCTGCAACATTTTGTTTTATTTGGCTCTTTATTATTTGTTTTTGATAGGACTGTCACTCAGAGACAAGCACTATTGCGCAGACTGCAGATAAGAACCCATTCTATGAATAAGGAACACATTTTGACAGTCATATAAAGGATGTAGGAAAGGTATCGCAATGTATTCAGCATTCTTATGCATAAGATAACACGTTTACATATAGCCTAATGTGAAAAACTCTTCATATGCTGTACCAAAGGCTTTATAAATGTCTGTAGGCTATATCTAAACTGGAAATAGTTCACGCAGTGTATTTATGACTGCGTAAAAAGGATAAAAAATGTTTTATTCATATCTTTTATATAGGATATCCCTTATTATGAATAATCAATGAGTTTAAGTTCAATAGCAGACAGCTGACACACTTTAATCCGGATCATCTGAGTGAAGAACAGTGTATTTTAACCACAAGGCCAATTGCAAAGTCTCAGTTATTGCTGTTTTGTTATAGAGTGAGTTTTTGAATTTGCCCAGTCTTGCCTGGTCTTTTTTTTTTTAGATGACATTAATTACATAACTAATAACGTTTGGAGAAGAAATAAGTTAACATTTTGCTATGATGGTTGTTTCTTACTGTAGTGTATTCTTGGGGGACCCCCCTGTCGGTAGTACTAGTATGTTAAATATATTGGTAAGATGAGGGTTAATAGTGCATATTCGTTACTAAGGATCGTTGCATTCATTTCATATAAACAATTCTGGTTTGAACAAGTTTGAACGTAAAGGTTTTAGCTCTGGTGATTGCTGTAAAAGTCATTGAGGCCAGGACCTCAAGAGTTAATTTGTCCCTCTCTGTTCAACGCTGCGTGGGCTGCGAGATCATTCGAGAGTGCATTTTCAGCGTCCAATCAGCGGCGCGGAGTCCACTCCGCTTTCAGCCAATGGGGAGAATGGGAGGCTCTATCGAATTTGAATGAGGAGTGTATCTTTCGGCGCCATTTTCGAGTAAGCAGCGATTGCCTCAGCAGCTGCGGAGAGAGGATGCTGCGAACATAGAAAGCTGTCGCGGAGACGGGGGAGAAAACCCGAGCGCTCAAAATTAAACTGCGCTTTTAGAGAGGGGAACCACGTAATTTCAATGGAAACCCAGGTAATTGATGCCACAAAGTATTTGAGTTGATTTTAATCGGAGATTATAAACGGACTGAAGGAGAGGAGTACGTGGAAAAGAGGAGAGACCGACCGTGGCGGGGAGACGTTAGCCGTTTGGCCAGCTTTGCCAGCTTGTATTACTCCTAGCAGCTAGCCTGCTAGCTTAGCCTGCTAGCACATAGAGAGGGATTTCTGACTTTGCTGCGCTGTAACGGTAGAAAAAAATATGCGCTCATAGAGCAGTCTGTTTTATCCAGGAGGTGAGGCGGGTATATACATGTATATTTTCTAAATTATTATGTATGGAGGAGACACTTAACTTAGGGGTTATAAATCAAAGTTGGACTATAATGGACTATTTTTT
The DNA here is from genome assembly GCA_943593645.1 of Bovichtus variegatus. Classification (NCBI taxonomy): domain Eukaryota; kingdom Metazoa; phylum Chordata; class Actinopteri; order Perciformes; family Bovichtidae; genus Bovichtus; species Bovichtus variegatus. Next base: position 6,343,936 of record CALSCE010009132.1, read on the forward strand.
TTCGCATTGGAGCCTAGTTTTGAGCGGGAGGTGCAAAAGCAGCCAGGCTCGACTGACAGAAGAGAAGCACAGTCGGCAGTGTCAACAAATGCACACGGCACCTAACGTTACACTGGCTTGGGAGGGAAAAAATCAAAACGAGAGACCGTCCGGGAAAGACACGGTGCCTTTTGTGGTAACTTAATTTTACCAAGCTTGTTAACTGAGGCAGACTTTTTGTCCGAGCTGGCAAACTGCATATGTGTTGTTGCAAGCGTTTTTTTTTTTTTTTTTTTTTTTTTTTGGATGGTTAGACAGAAAACACCTGGTAAGTTTGTCATTCTATCGCTGTATGACCTTACACTCAGTCATGACTTTAATAATAACGACGGGTTTTTTTTATCTTAACGTGTATTTACACGCTATCGCTTGTAATAACGTAACTCCGATTACCAGTACTTAAGTCATTCTTAATCAACCGTAAGTACTTGCTTCACATGTGTGTATGTTAATAGATGATCGTACCGTAACGTTAGATGATCAAAGTGGCCCTCAGCCAAGTGACAACAATCTCAGGTCGCTACATCTGATGATTCAACTTTAATAGCTCTGTTAGGCTTTCATAACCACTAACGATGCATTAAAGTTGAATTAACGTTAGTTATTGATAATAGAAATGGTGGTATTAGTTGTGGTACTGCTCGCTGCAATGTTGGTTATTTTGGCTCATCGTAGTTTGATGCAGAAAGCGTCATTGACTTATGGCTATTTTCGCCCCTTTTTTTTTTTGCCCTTACTAGCCTCGCTCCACTTTCTATGTGTCCTGCACTCTGATTAAATTTAAGTACATTGAAGGGGGAAAAAAACCTCTAACGTTACGTGGTCTAATCGGTTTAGTAAATGGTGACAAAACGGACCTAATCATTAATTACTGGAGAGGTTGTATGTATGACATTTTATTCTGCCTTATGCTTCTCATAAGGAACATGACTACTTGACTAATAAAGCATAAGAGAGGAAAAGAGAGGCTCCATATAATTGTGCGTCTAAACCCGCCCCTTCTACTTCCTTCTAAGTAGAGATCGGTTTAATGTGTTACATAATGCGAGGCCTTCCTATCTTTTACAGTGTTGCATTTATTTAAACAAATACGTGCCCACATTGTCAAGTATCATGATTAAATGAAATATAAAAACACAATAATAAAACATCTTAATTCAAATTAACTGCGTAGCGAACATGAGACAGTGTAGGCACCTCTGTTCATTTTCCTTGCAATGCAATCCCCCTTGCCCCGTCACAACTGACAGTGTGCTTACTATTAGCATTTTCCCCAGGATTTTTATACATATTCTGCAGCAGTAAGGTTAAAAGTGGTTTCCACTTCCAATTAGATATAAATTACCTAAATGAAAATGTAATTAAATATCATAGTCTTCTGCATAGCTTCCTTCACTGAAATTGCAGATTGTATCCTTATTATAATGGTTTTCGTAGATGTTGGACAGCAATTTTTTTTTTTTATGATTAAACCGCCCACCTCGTATAGTATGGTTTTATGTACTTAGTTTGAGGGAAATTAGCTAACGTGATATGAGGGGAAGACCTTTCACAGCCACATAGCAGAGCAAAGAGGTGGAGGAGGGGGAAATTACTGTACTATAAGATATGATGTGCCCTAATGATAGGAACGCTTTAATTTGTGGGTGTATGAAACACATTGAATAGTAGGATAACTTACAAATGGGACATGGCATGTAATTATCTGCTTTAGAAATAAACAAATTTGTTGATATTTAATGTACACCACATGGTGTATTTAAAATGGATGGGCAACTTAAAAGAATCCAAGTTTCCCTTTGTGTGACCGTGTTAACTCCAACATGACATGCACACATAATGTAAAAAAAAAAATACTCTTATAATACTTTATAATTCGATTTTTGAAAAGGCTGCTTTTTGATAAATTGTTCTATAGTGTAAGCCAAAAAAAAAAAAAAAGAAGCTATTTGGGTCACTATACCTAATGGGGATGTGTTTTTGAAGTTTAATTTTTTTATACCACCAAATGGAATGTTTATAAAAGTAGTGCATGTAAAAAAAAAAAAATTAAATTAGGATGATTTCATACCAATTTAAATATTAATACTTTGATGTATGCTTGTGTCTGTGTGTGTATGTATGTATATGTGTGTATATATATATATATATATATATATATATATATATATATACACATACATAGATGCTCGAAAAATATTGACGAGCTAAGTACACCTACTTTCCTATTTCATGCTAAAAGTTGAAATTGTTTGTCATCGTGTGAATTCAGCAAGATAGCTATTGGCAGTTTTAAAGATGGAAAGTAAAATTGCTCTAATTCCGTACATGTATAAAAAATATTACCGAACACTCTGCTGGTAAAGGGCAGATATATTTTTAAAAAATCACTTTGAATATTTTATATTTCACAGTGCCAGTCTATTTGTTAAAATGTAAAAAGGCTAAAATACACATGTTATAGACTACTTAATATTGAGGGGGCATTAGTGATTAAAATCCAATTTAGTTAATGTAAGCAATCTTTTGTAATGAGTTTTACAATAAGAGCATCCGTGTGGTTATTGCTGATATTTCTGTTTCGTAAAAAACTACAGATTTGAATTTGTCAGATCTAATCTCTATAAGGGACATGGTAGCACTTTTGTCAAAGTGAAATTTTATGTTTCAGAAGCTTAGTAATATATAAACTTTTACACATTGGTAGCAGTATTAGTATACATGTTTATCTCATGTGCTCATATTGATGAAATAGGTGGTGTAAATATTTTGCTCATACTCTTCTGAAGAGGAATTACTTAAAATTAGTACTTGTGTATTTTAACAGTTTTTACTCCGGTGGTGCCTACAGTTAATCTCCTGTAAATGCTACAGGTCTATGCCTTTCCTCCGTTCTCTGGTATTTGTCTCTTAACCCTCCTTTGTCGAGCACCGTTGTGCTGTTTCAGACTGTTAGCATGACATTCTGTGACTCATCATTCTGTCTTCTCAGACCCCTCCGGCAAAATGGGCTCCCACCCCCATTTCCTGGTGAAACTGTGCCTCTCTTCTTGTACTTGCTCACATGTGTTGTAGCCTGGCTGCAGAGAACCCCCACCCTTCTCTTTCTTCTTTCTGCACAACTCAGCACAAACTTTATAGTATTCAAATTCGCGGTGATGGGAACAGGTTTTCACGGGTCTTGTTGGTTATTTTCCAGAAGTTGGCCTTGGTTTCAGGTCTATGCCTCAGCAGCATTAAATAGAAGCTGTCAAATGTATGTGCATCAGTCAATTCTCTATAAGTTCAGGAATTGTTTAGATGTGAGATGTATTTTGCATGATGTATAAAGTTAAGGTTGATAACACTACTGCAGCATATTAGGGTGCCATCTCCTTGCATGCTTCTTACAAGCATTTGTTTTGCATTGGCTTTTATTTTTGCATACAGTAGGTGCTGCATCACTGTAGTGCATAGGGCTTTACACCTGTTTCACTTAAATGGTGACATATATATATTTATAAAAAAAAAAACTTTATAGAGGTGGTATTTATATATTTTAAATAATTATAAATGATCATGGTTTGTGCATAATGCAGTAAGTAGAAAAAGTTAGTGGAATTTTGTGGCCTTGCTAAAGCGACATTGTTGTGGTGAACATTGATGTTTTTGTGTAGTCAATTAACAGCTTTAAACATTTTCATAAATTTAAAAAGGTCAAGCACTCTTGTCTAAATATCAGATCTTTTGATCCTCTGCAGCTGCATTTAATAAGTTCCAGATTCCCTTTTATTGTTGATTTGTGTAGTGACAGAAGTACTTTTGGACTTGGACAGCATGTTTAGAAAGAACACGTCAGCTGTTACAGTGCTGGTGAATTTTCTGCTTGATAATTAAATTTTAGGTAGTCGTATAATAACCTGCAACACCACTGGCAGAAAGATCTGACATAGTAAGAGTATGCCTGCTCTGACTACACACACATGGTGTTTTCATTTCTGCTGCACCAGCCCTTTTTTTCCTACTTGAACGGGCTAGATTAGCCCACAATATTAACTTGTAAGCAGTTTGATTGGAATGATTTTTAAAGTTATTGGTGGCTCGTTTATGTATATATTTTTTAGTGGCCCTAACTTGGTAAGCAGGTAACGCCCTACTCACTATCTCCAGTCAGGCAGTGTGCATGTGTGCAGAGAGGCCAGATATTTATTTTCAGTGTGACTAACAATTTCTTGTTTGGTCAGATTTTACAGTTTGCTTTGCCTAATGAAACTCAATTGTTGTATTTAACAGTTGTATCAGCACACATAATTTTAGATTTAGTAAGTCAGTAAGTCATATTGATCTGCTGGTGTGTACTTGTCAAGCCTAGTAAAGAATGTGGTGAGGTCTTCAGAGAGATTATTAATGCCTGTATTTACATGTAATCAATTTTGTAACGTACACAAGAAGAGCCATATTACACTTTGATTTATTTATTAATTACAATTTTGTGTCAACATGTAAACTCGGTCATCAGTGTAACAACAAGTCCTTGGAAGCCTCATTATTTTTTTTTGTACAAAAGATTGTGCTTGTGATTTGTGTTTAACACATTTTTTACACTGAACCGAGTAATGTTAGTGTCTGAATTCATTCTAGGCATTTGACCTGGAATATGCACAAAAAAACCCAAGTATAGTCTGTGTGTTTGTGTAATTGGTGTATGGGTGTGCCATCCAACTCTCACACTTGTGCTGTGCTTCCTCTTTCTGCCCTCCTGCTTATGTGTGCATGTACATAAAAAATACACACATAATATGATCCTAATTTCAGCCTTACTGAGGGTTTCCGTAAGGCGTGATTCACTGTTATTAAGATAGTTGTGATTTTTTTAAAGGTTGCTGGAGTCATCAAAAATGTTTTAGTGGATGTCACTATCTTTTTTTAATGTGTGTGTGTGTGTGTGTGTGTATATATAGCTTCAAGCAAATGGTCAAGTGTAAATGAGGTACTCTGGTCGTACTTTTGAAATTGCAACACAGAGCACTGCTTTGTCTACATCCTGTTTATTGCTGCTCTGTCTTCCGTGGCAGTAAGAGGAAGCTTGAGATGGTTCAAATAAAGTAGTAGTAAATAACTTGAGAGATCATAAATTAATTTTTTAAAGAATGCATACTCCCTGGTTGAAATGTATTGTTTTTAATGTAGAGGCAGGTTCACCAATTGTGTGTTCAGATTAAACCAGACACATTGTGGTGTGTTTATATGACCGACACTGCTGTTGGTCATGGTGGAACCTTATAATGTGGTCCACACTTACAATGGAAGTGGTTAAAATATTGTTTAATTATTATTAAACTTTCGAAGACATGCACTGTCCTGCTCTTACTAATTCAAAACAGCACAAGGAATCCTATTTGACATTATTTTACATGTTTGATGATTGTGTGCTTTAAAAACTTCATTTCTAATGCAGTGTTTTAAATCATTTTATTCATTACATAGTATACATATTCTGTCACACTCACACCTAACAGCAAATGGAGGGGGTTGGTGTATACCTGTGAAGAATGACTCAGAGGTCACTCTCGCATATCTGCTGGTGTTGTCCTGTGAAATGGGTTTACTCTCTTGTCGATCCCAGGTATGTGTTTTCGCATGTTTCTGGAGTTCTCTGTAATTCATTTGATAAGATATTGCTGTAGCTTCAAGGGAATCCCAGTCACTCTGCCTCGGATATGCTGGACATGTTTGGCTGGCTGTGCAAAATGTAACCGGTTTTTCTAGGATTACCGCATCATTACAGTACTGGTGTTCGTATGGAACAAAGCAGTTCTTCATATGTACCATCCTTGGTCTACATTTAACAATAAAAACAGTTCAGTACCTCCTGGGTTGCTTTTAGACTTGAACACCCTCCACGTATTTGTTGTAAAAGGTTTTATCTATTTTTTTTCTGTTATTGGCATGTCATCACAATTGGTTGATTTATTTTTATGGATGAATTGGTTTTGTATTTGCTTTTACTACTGTTAAGATCTCATGCTGTGTACATGCTGCCCCAGTAGCTGGTGAAACCGTATAAAGTTGTAGCACAGTGAACATAGTATATTTGCAGTATTGTCCTGCCAAACAATGTTTTGGCGAGCCTAATACCTGTTTTATCTGTCTTAAATTTTTTAAGTGATTGATTTGTAATTGTGTGTTGTAAGTGAAAAGAAATTAAACAGTGGCTCTCCTCTTACATTCATTGTATCCTGGATGGCTAAATATATATAATCTGTAACTATTATAAATTGGTAATGTTTTTAAATTGTTAGTGCTTTCGAACTAGTGTCTGTGTCTGCAGATATGTAACTTAGGGGTAGTTTCCTTCCTTGTCCCAGTGGCTAAAGATAGAAAGCCTTATGAACACAATGAGAAACTCAAGTTTGCATGGATCTTTTCATGTGGATAAATGTGATTGCCATTTGTGTTTTCTGCACATCTTAGGGCGTCAGATCTCCCTTTTTAGTTTGTGCTTATACAGGCAGAAGATGGTGTTACACAGACAAGAGGCCGGCCCAGACCACTTCAGGGGAGGTGATGGTTTGTTGTGTCCATGTCCCTGTACCCGATGGGGTGTAGGAGGTTACTTGACCTTCAACCTTGGGGTCAGGTGACTCTTTGAGGCCATTGTATGGGGAGCAAATGTCATAGGAATGGGTTAAAAAGGCTGAGCAGTGAAGGTGACATGTCCGGGCATGCTGCCTTAAAGGAGAGAGAGAAAAATGGGGAGAGGTTAGAGTCATTGATGTGAACGATTCCACCTGGACTTGTAAAGAAATTATCAGCTTAAATATTTAAATGCACAGCTTACCTGGTTAGGCATTGTGCATTTTTGGCACCATATTCATCTTTTAGTCTTTTTTTTAATTCATTAATTCATTTCCCGAAATGATGACAAACACCTCTTTCCACCTGCAACTTTCCAGAGTCCGTTAGTGTCTTTTCATATTTAGTCTGAACAACTACAACATGTGATTAAATTTACAAAGATGTAAAACTTAGAAAAGCTGCCAATCCAAATATTTGAAGAGCTGAAATGAGCAAATATATGGGATTTTTTATGTACCATGCAATGAATTGATTTTTAAAATAGTTGTTAATTTTTTTTGTTGCTTGCATCATTTTATTTTTTTATTTATTATATTTTTTATATTCCTTTTTTTTTTGCCAGGGGATGTGGACCCTTTTTAGCCCAGGACTAATAGAAGATTTTTGCCCAACAGATCTGACGAGATTTAATTTTTTTTATGTTAAGGCATAAATGTCGTCATACATGTTTTTAAAAGGGCCAGGCTCCTACATGCCTATTTGGAGAGAAAAAAAGTAGAGCGATGAACTTACTGTCATACCATCCTCCTGTCACTTTCAGGTGTGTCTGACTGGATAACTGTGTTGCACTTGGGTTCTCTATCTTTGTATACCGAACAACAAATTTCAGCTGTAGAAATAAATTTTGATCACTGAGAATTGCCAGATGGTAGAGTAGGTAACAGGCTTTTAGAAGATCGAGACAATGGTGCATGTAGGTTATGATGGCAGTGGCACTGGAAGTGAAGTTATTAGAAATTTTAAGGCAACATATCAAGCAATTGCACTGCTTATGTAACTTTTTCTCTAAAGCATACCACAGGGTTTTATATTGACTTTGTTGCTTGAGCCTATAACCGTGAACAATTTGTGGCTTTTCTTTTTCTTTTTTCTTTTCTTTTTTTGGTCACTTATGTTATTGTTGCATTGAAATGTAATTAAGAGCAGGGGCCATTTTGAAAATGGCCTTTTGGTGTTGGTGGTGTGCTGATGATTTTTAAAGCGCGAGTCCAAAAAGTAACTTTTTAAATGCAAGAAACAACCACATTCATATATCCTGTCCCAGTCACCTTCTAGGTTTAATCATCTTACAGTGTAACTGATGAAAACAATAAGTTTGTGCCGCTGACCTTCAAATCTTTAATTTTTATTTAATTCTTTATCCCGGCTTGCAGCTTAATTACCACATCACAAGTTGAATGTTACCGTTTTCCAGCTAATGAATTAATGATTTAAACATTTTTTTAATAATAATTGGTCATCTTCTGAGCAGCACTGGAGTGCGTACGTGTGTGTCTGAGGGAAAAAGGGAGAAGGACAGCACGTCTTGTCAGTGTCTTTTTGGAAGGGAAATATGTTAGAGATGTTTTTAGGTTCAGGCTATCAGGTCCATTTCAGACCAAGGTCATAATTACAGGTCCATTGAGACCTCTAGTGGCAACACATTCACTGGACCCAATCTCCTACTGGATTATTATCAGGACAAAGTTTGTTTTTAGCACCTTTTGAATGGAAACTAGTTTTTGTGAACAAAACTTTTTGTTTTAAGATTTACCAGGGTTGTCCTGGTACATCTGAAACATCTTGCTAGAAAAGTTGACATTCTTGTTGGAAGAACTACTTTTTTTATGGTAAAACTATCATCAAATCAAGTTTATTTATAAAGCCCAATATCACAAATTACACATTTGTCTCAGTGGGCTTTACAGACTGTACAGGATACGACACCCTCTGTCCTTAGACCCTCGCACCGCACAAGGAAAAACTCCCTAAATCTCACATTGTCACTTGATTTGCAGTAAATTGACACTCTTGCTTCATTAAAAGGGTTAAAGTGCATTTTAAATACCAGATGCTTGTTTCGCTATGGTGAGACTGGTTTCTAAGACGTCAAAGATTTTTTTTTTTTTTTTTTTTGTAAAGATTTTGCCTCTAATTCTTTTCTGGGTTACGTACAGTGTTTTCTGTTGGGTGCACAGCCAAGGACAATGTAGCAGTAATTAGCTTTTTCACCTAAGAGTGCTCAACCACTGAAGGAGCTACTGTACTCTCCCTTTGACAAGCAACCTCAGACCAACATGCTCACTTTACAAAGGTGTCTGCAGAGCACCTGTCAGTAGCACTAATGAATGTTACTGGGCATGAAGATTTCACAGTATTTTAAGTGATACAGTAACTCCTTTTTTTAGAACATTTTGACATTCTGAGCCACGCAAAGTACAGGCTGCTATTTTTCTCCCTGTTAACCCTGCTCCCCTGTTTTTAACAGTGCTTTGTTGACACAAATCCATGTGAATTATTTGTTTTACCAGTTCAGTGTTTGGAAGAATAAATAGTTTGAAACATTGAACCATTTCAGTCAACAATGTCAGATTTGCAGATGCAGTGTTTCCTCCTAAGGCCGGAGATATACTTGCTTTTTAACCGTGCATCGCGTAAGCAATTACATCTCCACCTTAACCGTTTTAAAGTTGTGCCGCTTTTTTTACGGCTGGCCTAAAATGAGACTTAAACATGTATAATAGTTCAGCTATTGCTAATAAAATGCAATCAATTGAAGATGTGAAATGACTTGAGTACACTATGTGGACAAACTGTCCCATAGCTGCTTAGTTCCAATTAAGGACAATCCTAATGTTACAGCAGCATACATGATGTTTTAGACGGCATTGTGCTTATCAGTGGTGTGACAACACTTATCACCAGAAGGTGGTGGGGGGTATTGTGTCACAACATGACCGTGCCCCCTTTGCATTGAGCAACATTCATAAATTGTTTTTTTTCTGAGTTTGGTGTGGAAGAATTTAACTTGCCTGCAGTTATCTGACCTCAAACCAATCCAGCAATTTTGGATGGTGTTCGACCTTATTGCCCAACCTCACATTGTGGCTAAATTGGTGTAAATATCTGCAGCCAGGTTTCAAAATATTGGGGAGTTTTTCCAGAGGAGTTACAAGTGTAACATTGTGATGTCCACATACTTTTTCCTAACACTGCAATGTTGACAGGCTGACCTCAGAATTACAATAAACGGCATTATCTCTTTTTGTGTGTTTTCAGGTGGTGAACCTCTTGCCTGCTTTAGGAGTGGATCGAAGACTTAAATCTGCGAAAAGATGCTGATGATCATCTGAACATCTTTTAGGTAGATAAATAATAGGCAATAAGTCTGTAGCCATCTGTGAACATGTGGTTTGGCCCAGCGGCGAAAAAGGATGAAGACTGTGCGAATATAACACAGAAGATGACAAGAGCTGGAAGTGGAGCGACCACAACTGCAGCTCTGGCGATACTGTAGCAGCACGGAATGGTTTGTGGGTTACACTGAGATGCAGGCCATACTGTGCTGCCGCAGAAAAGCCTGAATATACAACCTGCCTGTCAAATTGCGGTTCTTCAACCTGTTGAAGCTGACTTGTTCACTGTCGTTCTTGGATTTAGTCTCCACTATCCGAAGTAATGCCACATAGACGACTGTTTAAAAAGTTGGTTGGATTTGCCTTTCTCTGTTGCTGGTCGCCTTACTGTAGCAGCACGTAAATATTGGAGTTAAGACTCTAGCTGAAGCCTCCAGTATTGATCGTGCTGCTGAAGCAAAGCTGACCACTCACAATCAGCCCAACAGACCACTCGTCACCCTGGTGGTGTCTGAGTGCTGGAGAGATGCTCACAGGTACATTGTTTACACGCAGATTTAGAGTTAACGTCCAACACTACCTTGTTTTAAAAGTTTAAATGTGTAAACAGCATCTTTTTACATTTCACTGTTCTGTCTGCACACTTGAGAAATAAAAAATGTTAAATTGGCTTTTGTCTGCACTGTGATTTGAACATAACTTGTTGTTTGTATGTAGAATATTAGGATTTTATTAAAGCTTTACTGAAAGTTAAACTGACACTGAAAATCCCTCGTATGACTTTATTTAACGCCATTCACAGAGGAGAAATCCTGCACGTGACGGCCTGCTGCAGCGCTGCTGGGATGTCCGGCCTGTTCGTCATGAGCGGACAGATTTACTGCAGATTTAAATTATTACAACCATTAAACTGTTTGAGTGTACACACCGGAATTCTTTTTTTGAAATATCAAAATGCGTTCCGTTTTTAAAAAGTCGAGGTTTTTTTCTTCCTTTTAAAATAGTTTTATAAGACTGATTTCTGCTCGAGTTTGATCCCAGGCGGTCTTTATGATCCATGTTCTCTATGTTCTCGCTTATAACAAAAGGTTCGACATTATTGTGTATTACGACTGCATTATGCACAAAAAATATGATTATATATTCCGATGTTAACTGCAATTGTGTAACGAATGATATGGTGTCTGGTAACATGGCTTAAAGTCCTCCATTTTGTGTGGCGTTGGATGCGCACGTAATGCGGGCATCTCTGCTGACCCAGGACATCAGATGACGAGGACCCCAAACACATTTACCTAATAATAAATAACTAAATTGATTTTGTTTAACATGCCTTTTAATGTGTGGCATCCGTTGGTTAATCTGGCTTTTGTAAACATTTTATACCACACGGTTTAAGTGAATTTGTGTGGTAAAATAAAAATCAGATGAGAGGTTACGCTGTTTACGAAGTCGCACGGACCAAATCATCTGAATTAAATGAATCAGTCATAATTAATAACTTTTTTTTTGTTCCATTTGCCATGGTGATTATGGGTCTTTTCTGATAACAAGGTGTGAAGCCCGCTAATTTTTTGCCGTCCACAGAGTAAACGAAGATGTCTTCCATTTGGCCTTGTAGGCCTTTTTTTTTTTTTTAATTGATGATTCTGAATTATCTGAATTTGTTTTTGCAACTGTAATTATACATTATCTGGAATTAGGGGATTTGACAAAGGGGGGATTTATGCAAAATGATAGAAGAGAGAAAGACGTGCGCGCATTTTAGGAGTTCTTTTTTTTCCTAAGCGCTAAGGCTTGCATTTTATTTTTTTAATTGGGAAGTATTCACATCTAATATATTATATTTTCGAAAGATTATAAACCTTTTATATGGTAATATGCGTTGGTTAAGTATTGGCATATCTGCGAGATGGACCACTTTGTGTCTGTAAATCATAAGTGTAAATATTAACTACGTCAACGTAATTCATTACCATTTATTTTGAAAAGGATTACATTATTTTACCCTTTTCTAAGTGTAGATATTTAAATGTATCTATATTTTGCGTCTTCAGAAAGCAGTCTTGATAGTGATGTACGGCGTGAAATTCCACATTTTCTCATACACCTGTTAAGCTTCACATATTTAATTTTTTTGCTGATGTGACTTTTTATCCACATTGAGCTGCTTTTATATTGGTCGTGCATATTTTAATTACCTGTATAATTGTAGAATAGCACGTCCGTTTTGTTTGCGCTTGTACTGTATTTGCTAAATGAACATATGTGTACAATTAAATATTAAAAAACAGGAAATAACGGGGAAAGGGATTCTTAAACCACAGGAATAATAACGTGTCTTCACTTTATTCCCCATCACACACCGTCGGTGTAAACGAGTGCCAGTGTGTGGGACCTTATGCAGAGATGTGATTAAACTCTGGACACACAACTGGCTCTGATATTTAGTCATCTGGATTGTTAAAATAGATGTTGACTTGAAGTTTAGTTTTTATTAACCCTCACCATAGGCCCCACTTTTTGATATAAAGTGTCTGACCATGCGACCTGGCTTTGCGGTATTTCTTCAGAAAAGTCTCAGTTATACAGTTATAACATTTTGTCTTAATTTGGATTGAGTTAACGTTTTTCAGGCTATATTTGAATTTGCGTGCCGTGACAATTAAAATATTAATGTAGAGTGGTCCATTTATTTCCATGCTATATTTGCCTGGCAACAGAAGGCTATATATATATACATGCGTGCCGTGACGTACATCCTGAATTATGGTCAGTGCTGACATCACGGATTCACTTTGTGGTCTGATTTTAGGATTTATTTATTTTTTATTTCCGAAAATGCAGCTCAACTCAGGAGAATCAATGAATAGAAGGATAAATGATCAACGCACAATTCACTCTTTGTCCTTTTGCTCTGGCCTATTTTTTTGTCTCCATTAAGACCATGTTTGGTGATAAGCCAAAAATCTCACATCCTGCCCTGAATTTGAAATATTTTGCAGAGCCTAACTCCCATTTTCCCACATAATTGCATTTTGATTTTAGGCTCACAAGTCAGTTTTTTTTTTTACAAGTTCGGATGCATAGCAGAAAATAGGCCTACACTGCACTTTTAACTTAACAGGCTGCAGATGTTTGACTTTATAGACCGGACCAGTCATGCAACGAATGAGTCACGTGAACCTCCGCAAATATATCTTGTGTAGAAATAGGCGTGACAATCGTGTAGCTTTGCTTGGGTTTTGATATCAATGATGGGGGGGAAATACAGCTGTACATTGTTGAGGTTTCATGGAAACATCATAAACATAGGACGGCGTTCCCTTTCCCCCTCCTTCACTGTGTCTGCAGCCTGGTGAATATTTCACACGGGCCCTGTTATGCAACGTGTGTAACCTTGAAGAGGTTGCAGCATCACCGTGGTGCAGACGCGCTCTGCAGGCAAGAGGTCACAGATTACACTTTGTGTATTTATTTTATTACACACTTGCTTAATTCACAGGCTCTGTTGAGTCTATCAATTGTTGGCTGATTTGGCATGTCGCACTAAATAAAAAAACAAACATGGAGGTGACTTAAATTTCAGTTTTATTTATTAGGATCATCTTGGACAAGTATGATTGTGTCATATGGTATTTTAAAAAAAAAAAGTGCTCATCGATAGCGTTTATCTGATGTAGGCGACAACCTCTGTGCGTTAAAGTTTGATTATATGGCTTCATTGAGGTTAGAGCTTGCCCCCCCAAAAAAAAGGCAAAAATTAAAGACATGGTAAATTAGTGTTTCCATACATTCAGGTGGAAATCTGTCACTAGTTAAATGCACGTCACGGGTCACTGATAACAAGTTGTAGCTGTGAGTGCATGGCACCGATGCCACAGGCTAGTAATTAAAATAACTTACAACTGCCAATAAAACTGACCGTAGAGTCAATTAAGTTCACGATACATTCCTGACCTGCACCCAATAAACGTGTGTACACGTCAGTCATTTCCCGCAGGTACACACCAGTGTGGGTAAGGTGCGAGGAAACAGCAGTGAGAAGCGGTTCGACCTGCGAGGGCACGTAGGCTGCAAGGTTGTGCGGCTGCAGCAGGAGCAGTGTTGGCAGTAACAAACTCATAAATAAGGTGATCCATCTTGGCGCTGCCATCCGTGAGCCCCCCTCTCGGTATGAGCCATTCTCGTGGGGGACTGAGATCTGGTCCACTTCTCGGATCCTCAGCGAGTCCCACTTTTTAACATCGAAATTGCGCACAACGGGACCGACGTCCGTGTCTTTCCGAGAGGGCAGTGGAGTCCCCTTAAGGATCTTAAACTTCTCCCGAAACTCCTGCATCTGCTGCAGAAAGCACAGGGGGTCGGCGACGCTCCGGAAAGACTCGGCGATGCTGAGCGCCCGTCTGTGCTCCTCCATCGCCGCGCTCAGCTTGGTGATCTCCGGGTCGTATGCTTGCATCACCACCAGCTTCAGTGTTTCAAAATCGGAGAGGATCTCGTTCTTTTTGCAATCAATGGTACTGATGAGTTTGTCGAAATAGTCGGTTACCTTTTCTGCGTCCTTGGTGACCGACAGAAGCGCCTTTTTCTTACTGGCTTGTAGTGTCTCCAGGCAGGACAGCATATCTGCGCTCTGCCAGCTCTCCACCCCGTGAAGCAGCTCTTCATACGCCTCCTTCTCTCGTTCATATGCTTCCTCCAAGGAGCAGAATTTATGCCCTTTGTGGTCATCTGTTGTTGCGCAAAACCCACAAATTAGATTCAGGTCCGTGGCGCAAAATATGTTTAGAGGCTGGCCGCAGTGATGTTTACAAACAGACAGTTTAGGCATAACCCGTATTTTGCTGTATTTCTCCACTATTCCGCGGAGAGAGTAGTTGATCTGCAGGCTGTTTGCGCCGTTGTGAGGGGTCTCTTTGCGGCATGTGGGGCATTTGAAAGGTGTTCTGTAAGATAGACCTCGGTTCCCCTCCAAGAGTCCCTCCAAGCATTTCTTGCAAAAGCTGTGTGAGCACAACAAAACCCGAGGGTCGTCGAAGAGACCGCAGCAGATTGGGCACGTAAGTTCCTCTTCTAGCTGCTCCATGGTGTCCTGTAAACACATTATCCAGGCGTCAAATCGGTGCTTAATTAAAGTAAAGAAAAAACCCAATAAATCAACACTTACATAATACGCACCCACTCTCAGAGGGATGCTGCGCCATAAGGCGGCGCAGGCAAATACATTACACTGAAAATGCTATAGCATCGCAAAGGATACAGATTTTGCAGTCATGTTCCAGCTGTGTGTGGAGTATTCCCATCCTGAAAGTGAAACTGACTTGCATCTCGGTGCCCGCGTAAAACGTTGGCACGGGCTCTGCCAGAGACTCCATTTGGCCATGTAACGTTCAATAACATCCTGCTTTCTGATGTCTTTCTGTAACCAGCTGGCGTCGAAAGGAACGTTAAACGAGACTGGATACAAGTCAAAATCGTTTAACAACTTTATAGACTATAAAAGCAAACTATTTTTTCTCCTAGCGTTGTATCATAGAATAGCAGAACAGTGGTTTCGCTAAGTCGAGCCCTACATTACCGCCGTCTAACCAATCCAATGCGACGAATTATCGACAAGCAGGGTTCGCGTTAGCGTTGCTCCTGTTGGCAAGGTACTGAAGTAGGGCTGTGACAGATTTTGCAAGCGCATAGTAACATGCAACTACTGGACCAAAAGAATCACTCACCAGCTGCTGGGACGCACAGTGCAACGCAATCATGGCGCTTGTTGCTGTGCAGACTTCGCCCTTTTCCGGGTATACGGTTAACCGTTTCAGTGGCGTACAGAAAATCCAAACACACGGGATCGTCTGTATTTGCGCACAGGTAAATCACGGGCGTGTGCTACAATGCCACCGACACGAAAGCTACGGATATTTCGAGTTGATGGGGTGCTTAACGTCGGACTTTGGGGTGTTCTGCGTTTTTGTCCCTGCTGGGTAACTTGCAGAGGATCCCTGCCAGTGCGATGGGGGAGGGGCTGTTGCTATGCAAAACATTACAGCATGAAAAACTGTCAACTAGGTTTTAGTCCCAGTTTGGCATCACAGGTTTGTACACTAACCCACTTCAGTCGCTTGAGTGGGTACTTGTTAATATGCATCTGTAAACAGTTAATACACATTTTAAAAAAAGATGCAAGTGAAGGCACTCGGCTGCATACACTATAAAAAGAAAACTTGGAGGCTATGTCGCACTGAGCTGTTATCAAGTGGCACGTTATCTTGGCAGCGACATACTGACACTACATCATACATCAGCAACATAACTTTATATTTCAGCCCCCGATGATGCTCTTTAGTTATTAATGGGCATCACCAAGTCAGCATGTGTCCACTAAACATGTGGTATATTTTCAAAAATGCACTTTCTTCTCACTTGTGGTTATGTAACATCGATACCCAATAGTTACTTAGTCACGTGTATAAATTTTGACCTTGATTTTCTTCCCTTGTTTCCATGCCATCAGGAGCAACTGCCTATCTTAGCCACTGTGATTGGATACAGTTGGGTAGCAGGAGCTTATGTAGTTCCGGCCGCGGCCGCCGTGTGTCGCTGTTGCGCTCGTGGAGCCCGACGTCGTAACGTCAAGCGCTCTTTGGTTTGACGGTAAAACTTTGTTTCCGGATGTTTAGCTGGTAGCAAGAATGGCCGCGATGTTTACGTGTTGTCTAGGCTGCTGCGGAGATGGCGGATCGGGGCATATTCCCCTGAAAGAAATGCCTACTGTTCAGTTAGATACTCACCACATGGGTAAGTAAGACGGTCTTTAAATCTCAGGGCTGTTGCTTTGACGTCAACATGTCTAGTTGTGACTTGATGTGTTGCTACTTCCGCCGTTAGCATTGTAGCTAACCGATAGCTGCTTGTAGTGCTACCTGTAACCTTTTTCACTCCAATGTGTTTCTGTTTTTCATGGAGTGGATGCTGCTGTGTGTTTATACTATCACCCTTTAACATACTTCATGCAAGGTTATCAATTTGTTACATATAGGGCGAGTCGTGATGTGCAGTTGCTAAACTCCTGCAACTGAACTCAAGACACGGTTGATGGCTATCAGGATTATTATACCGATTATTGTGATTTTTCTATTAATCGTTAATAGTTTAGTCAATAAAACTTGTCCAAAAGTCCAAATACCCCCCACAAATATTTAGTTTACAATGACGTATGACTCAGAAAAGCAGGAAATCTTCTCACGCGAGAGGCTGAAATCAGAGACTATTGCAGTTGTTTCACTATATCTGCTTGAAAAAAGGATTATCAAAAATATTTGCCAATTATTTCTGTCGTTACAGCTCTAATTAGGATTACCATTTATTTCACCTACTAAACTTTAAAGACCCCTTCCACACAAGTATGCTGCTTTGAATAATTATTTGTGTATGTGTTTGTTCAATTACTAATTAAAATAATATGAAAGCATCTACTCCTTTTCCCTCATTGAAAAAAATCCAGAAAGTAGGAGTTTGCAAATATATTACATGTTAATTGATGGACATATTATGTCTCCATGTTATGTTTATTTTTTATGTTATGTTTCCAGCTTCTTGAATGTGAGGATTTACTGCTTTTATCTGACATTTGGATTCCAAATGGATTATATTTGGACTGTTGGTTGCACAAATCAAGCCATTTAGAAGTTGTCATCGTGGGCTCCAGTACAATAGTAATGGGCATTGTCTGATATTTTGTAGAGTAAACAATTGATTGATTAACAGAAGACTAATCATCAATGAAAATTGCTACCAACTTGTTTTTAAAATTGATATGATGTGTCATTGCCTTTTTGTTTTTTCAGGCACAGATGTTGTCATTGTGAAGAGCGGCCGGAGGATATGTGGCACTGGAGGCTGCCTGGCCAACGCTCCTCTGCACCAGAACAAAAGCTATTTTGAGTTTAAGATCCAGTCCACTGGTAAGAGCTTGGCTTCTAGCTGACGACGACCCTGTTTCAAACCTCTGCTGCCTTCTTTTCTGGCCAGATTGACATTTTCTGGTGCATTCCTTGTCAGAGTTGTTGATACTGACACGCTGCAGTTTTTAGTAGCTACACCGTCTTGTGACTGCATGCTCACTGCTGGATTTCTGTACACTTGCAGATGGAATTTGCTTTCTTACATGTAGTAAGTAAAGCTACCCATCCAGCTCCAGACTAGCCACCGTTTTTACCAGTATACAGTTTCAAATGTACTATGTATGCAAATCTAGCTGATTTATTATTATTATTAATTGTTTTACTGCAGCCGGCCTGTCGTAAATATAAATCCATTTTTAGTCTTTGGTGTTAAAAGTGTTTTAAAATAGCAGATACTCAGTGTTGTGCTTTGTGTTTTAGGTGTGTGGGGAATAGGTGTGGCTACGCAGAAAGTGAATCTTAATCAAGTGCCTATGGGCAGAGACACAAACAGCCTAGTCCTGAGGCATGATGGGTCTGTGTACCACAATAATGAAGAGAAGAATCGCCTACCTGCAAACAGCCTTCCTCAGGAGGGTGACATCGTGGTAAGTGCAAAATGTATTTAGCTTGATCCTGAAATAAGTTTGATTGCACTTTACACTTTGAAAGATTTAGGTGTTGCCAGTTGCTAGTAAAGCTGAAAATTAAGAACTTTTTTTTTTCTTGATCATTTGGGCTTAGTGAAGTCTTTTGCTTTGCTACGGGCTAATGTTCAGGATATATGAACAACTGTATAGTAATAAAGCTGCAATACATTTGCGATTGCTTTTTGCATGGTGTATACATAATATATATATATTTATATATATATTTATAATATATATATATTTATAATATATATATATATATATTTATAATTTATATATACATGTATGTATATATATATATTTATATATATTTATATTTAAATATTTGATGTATATGAATGTATATGCACT
>CALSCE010009132.1:6367868-6409739 GCA_943593645.1 Bovichtus variegatus
TATATATATATATATAGTGCATATACATTACTTTAACTTGCATGCTTAATCATCATAACTGCTATGTGCAGATGGCTAATGTATTTATAGAGTCCTTGATATCTGAAACATAAAGACGGGTAGCAATATTTTTGATCCACCAGAAATGTTGAGTGTTTTTGTGTCGGACACGTTTCCTGCTTGGATGAAGAGTCATTGACCATAACTTTTAAGGTGATTAATTAAAGCTCAAACCATCCTGATCTAGTAGGAGAAAGTGGAACTGCAGGAAGTAGAGGAAAGCAAATAATACACATGCATACCTTGTTTTGCTTCTATGCTATTTAGCTTTCCCACGCTTTTTGCTCCTCTTGACATGGGAAAAGAGTTTCAAAGCTTATTTTTTAAATTGCAAACGGGCTACACATACAAATGTCTAATCACATTCACATGCAAAAATCCCGCAATTTAATTCCTGTTTTGTCTGTGTTCCTCAGGGCATCACATATGACCACGTGGAGCTGAATTTATATCTGAATGGAAAGAACATGCATTGTCCTGCCTCAGGGATCCGAGGCACTGTATACCCTGTTGTTTATGGTAAGTTTATTTGTTGGCCTGATATGCTGAACAGGGCTTGTCATGGCTTGTAAATCTTGGGATAATATTTGACTCGTTTATTTTTAATTGAAAAGATATATATGAACATTATTGACCGCCAAACTGCATTTTCAGAAATACCATTATGTCAGTTACAATGTTTTTCCACTAGAGGGCTGCATTTGTACATTTTTACGAAACGCCACTCATTTTAGTCAGTTTTTTTTTTTTGTTGCATATTTGACCAGAAACAAACTCCACACACCCAAGAGGGAGTTACATGGACTAATTGAAACAAAGCCTTTAGCAGGAAGGAGGGAGCGGTCACAGATTCGAGACATGCAGGTTTTATTCTGGTCAAAGGATGATTTCATTGACTGGCTTCTCTCGGGTGGATGTGAAGCTAGTCATTGAAATCAACCCACAGTAGTGGCAGTTTTACCTGTTCATGTTTCACAGAAACACTCATGCAGAACACATTGTGACGAGTGACTCATTTGTTTGAGCTTTCTTATGTAAACACCCTCTATTGTAAAACACTTCTCACATTTCTGAGCTAGACGATTGATCCTTGTGATCAGAAAGTCACCCTGGATGCTTTTTCATGAATATAAACTCAAACTTTCCGATTTAATTCACTATTTTCTGGGAAGCATTTGCATAAACTGAACTCCACTATGGGCATAGGGACATGCTCCACTCTCGCTTTCCCACAAGAACTCTGTATTGATCTGGTACGTTTTTGAATCAAACCAAGAGTACCTGCGCATTATTGAATACTAATGATGCCATAAAATACAGATTTTTATACGTTTCCATCTTCACACTTTGACTCTATATTTAGATTGAATAAAAAAATGAAAAAACAAGATTTCATGAAGTTGTTAATGGAAAAATCCTAAAAATGGTAAGCTACCCACCCCCCCAAAATGTACAGTTTCCACCTAATTTGTTCCATAATGTAATTTACAACAATGTCCGCTTTGTGTTATCTGCACCTCCCAAAGCCCAGTTTTCAAGTGGATATTTCAGCGTTTGCATTGGGGGGGGGCAGCCACTTTCTGTTTTTAATTTGCTCTTCAGAAAGGTGCGACATGTACAGTAGTTTACGGGTCGGTGGGTGACTTGATTTTGAGGTGAGCGGTTGAGAAGGAGACCTACAAACATCCCCTCTGCTGTTACCACGCCTCAGGTTTACAACTGGTAACAAAACAAGGCCACAGTAAATATCTGTGCCAGTTTACTTAGGAGAGTGTTTTTCCCGCCGGGGGTGATGCCACTTCTCTACCCGAGGACTGATTTTATAACCAATTTCAGTATATGCAAAATGTAACCTTGTGTGCTGAGAGATTATGTTCAAATAGCTGTGGTTACAAGGCATTTGACCCAAATAAATATTAAAAATGTTGGAACCTTTGCTTGTTTATAATATTAATACTCCTGTAAGATATGACATCAATAAAATTTCATTTTACTTTATCGGTATTAAAAAGGCTTCCCGGGAAGTCCTGGGTACATGTATGATTTTAACTTAGTAATATAATAAACAAGACTTTTGTATGGGTCTCATGTTTTGATACATTTGGCTGATAATTACCCATCAACCCTGAACTATAGACACATGAGTGGCCAAGCATCACACATTTGATGTAATTGTGTAACCAAAATAAAATGCTTCTTGGGATGGAATAGTTGACTTAAAGGGACAGTTCACCCCAGAATCCAAAAATACATGAATACATATTCTTCCTCTGAACTGCAGTAATATTTATCAATCTAGAGTGTTGAAGATATCGGGTGTAGAGGTTTCTGCCTTCTCACAAATATAATGGAACTAGTTGTCACTTGGCTTGTGGTGCTCAAAGTGCCAGAAAAAACCTCAACCGCAATGTCTCTTTACAGAAATCATCATGACGCGGTTGCTCAATAAAATCCACAGACCTTGTTTTGAGCAGTTTTATGTTGGAACTATTTTCTTTGTACCGAAGCAAAGGAAGCGCGCGTCTACTCCTGGACCAGAGGCTCAGGAGTAACGTTACAGCTCAGCCGAGGAGGACGCCTCGTCCATGAGTAGATGTGTGCGTCCTTCTGCGCGGTGATACTGTGAAATATGTATTTTAGATTTTTGGGATGAACTGTACCTTTTTTTTTTTTTTTTATTTCTTAATTTTTTTTTTGTACTTGGTCTATTTTTAAAAAAAAAAGAAAAAGAAATGCCGAACTGGGGATAAGCATAATACATGAGCTGTTGTCAATAAGTGTGAAAATATTTATTCATTTTTTTTAAATTTTTTTTTTTACTTAAATGCTGCTAATGTATAGTAAAAATCTTAGAGAGGTTAACATGTTTACAAAGTCTAAGCTTGTCTTTCCCTTCTTTTGTTCCAGTGGATGACAGTGCCATCTTAGACTGCCAGTTTAGTGACTTCTATCACACAGCTCCACAAGGATTTGAGAAGATCCTCTTTGAACAACAAATCTTCTAAAGGAGCACGTCAGCCTCAACGCCTCTTTACGTCGTCACCCTCCCCCTATATCTCATAGCAACCTCTGTGACTCTACAGTTTGACCTTGATTGGATATTATGTGTGGCTTGAACGCCTCTTGTTTTGTTTCCCCTGATTACTCTCTCTCTCTCAACTGATGCCCTGCATTGACGTGGAGTATCCTTGATGGAGTGGGGATTTCTGATCATTGGTCGTCTATGACTATGCTGATGGTTAACTGTCAAATCATTACCTTGTGTCAGTGGTCATCACTCTGTATTAACTGAATCACTTTCAATCGCTGCTTACATTCTCAATCTGTGTGTAGATGCAGGACAGTGGATGTAATGGTAAAATGTTCCTGTTTTTCAGGATCAAAGGCCATGTTTTATTGACATTGCTTTATACTTTTTTTTGGGATTATGTAATCTCCTAAATTTCATACATGCCTATATTTATTTGTATTTATTTGAGTCACAAATCTGAATGATGTCTCTTTTGTATGACAAACATGTCTCTCTTTCTTTTCTTTTTTTTTGGCCAGCAAGTTTGTGAACTAATGAAGGATCAGCTGTCGATACTGACAGTCAACAATATCCCATTCACTTTGATGTTGCCTTTAATTAAAAAAAAATACAATTTAGTTGGGGATATTGCAACACTTTTGAATTCACGTCACTTTTTCAATTTGAGTTGACACAAAGATGGTTTAAAAAGACTTACTCCAGTAAACCAGTACACATTCACGGGGACAGCCAGGTCGACTTTTCACTGAGGTATGCTGAGGTGACATGATGGAAAATGTTATACAAAGTGAAGCATTTCTTAAATGGCTGACAATATGTATTACGCTTGATTTCTAAATCATTTCTATGAACAGCCCTTTATAATTCCCACACTTTGCTCTCCTGAAATCTGTTATGGTGTATTAATTCTAAATATCAGAATATTACCAGAGTTGGTGCTGGCTGCCTTTGATTTTATATATATATATATATATATATATATACACACATATACATATATATGGCTAAAAATGTCAATCTTATGTGTTGTATTGGCATTGCATAATTCACTGCTGACAGTTAAATATTTCAAGTGCTTGGTTTTGGTTGCACTAATGATGTTATTGTACAAGCAAATCGAAATAGTGTTGATTCATTAAACTTTTGTGTCTGGAGGCTTACTTTTGTCAGAGTCCAGAGTCTTTTGGTTGTAGTTAAGTTGCGTCATCACCACTGTTATGCGCAAAAAAAAAAAAAATAAATAAATAAATGTCGTGAGCTGCACAGCTTTCAGACATCCAGTAGCCAATAAGTCAAAGGGGAATTTATTATTACTGCGTCGAGGAAGCCGTGGAAACCAGGGCAGCCCATGCAGGAGGTATGCGTTAACTCCTCCCCTCACTGCGAGCTGTTACGTCCTCCTCCTCCTCCCCCTCTCCCGAGCCAGCAGCAGCAGCACAGGAGCTGCCGTGCCTCGTCTTTCACGGAGGAGATCCCCGAAAGCCGGAGTAATAGCAAAACCCCATACAGCCATGGCAGAAAACGCCGGCTTGGAAAACCACCGCATCAAGAGCTTTAAAAATAAAGGACGTGATGTCGAGGTGAGCTGACATATAAACGCGAGTGATAATTCCACGAATCGAGTTAGTTTTGCGTAGAAAACGATAGTCTTTGGGCCTCGTTGGGGAGCCTGGCTGCAGCTGCCAGCTAGCTAGCTAAGCTATCGTGGAGAGTTCGCCATCAAAAGTGCTTATTGGCCTATCTTGTGAACGGCAAATCCCTCCCCTAGTAAGGCGAGAGTGGGGATTGTTGTGCGGGCAACACGAGTGGCTACCAATACCCAGTAGTTGGCGATTGTAAAGAGTAAGCGACATCACAGTTGGGCCGTTGGAATCGGGAGAATTAAGGGCAGGCGATGTAGCTGTCACTGCCAGCTAACGTTAACTAGCTAGTTGGATGGACACCGGTCGTAAGCGAGGCTGGGCCCGGCCGGCTCCATAATCCTGACACTTGCTATGTTTTACAGCCATCTGACTTTAAGCAACACCAATGCTGACTTGCGAACGTCACATACATTTGTCATTGTTAGTTAAACGTCGGTTTAGGTTGAATTACATGGCCGGTCCACAACCACCCTCACCAAACAGAGCCCCTCCTTGTTAGCTTGCTATCGTTGTCAAGCAAATAGCTAGCATGTAAAGCCAGCTGAGCTAAACTGAGCTAAACTGAGCTGCTAGCTAAGCCACTAAACAGTTAGCTAAATGGTAATGATGCGATGACCTTAGGTTTACGGTCTACTTTACTGTGGGAAACCGGCAAATGTATTGCTAACTAAAAACAATTTAAGGTCATGAGTTTACTGTTTGATACGAATAAATCAGTGAGACTTGAACATTCAGCCAGCAGTGCTATTAATTATAACTTTGCTCTCACGTTTTCTCACACACTTCAAGTTGACATTGCTATACAACGTAAACGTGAAGGATACTTGAGGTAGCTTCACTGTCAAGTCACATGTTGGAGGAAACGCCGCCGGTGTACTATGTGCCCTGCTGCCAAATGTGCAGTCTAACATGCTGGGGATTGCAGCATCATTCAACTATTAAGTCTAATTATAAATCTGACGGGCAGCGTTTGTCTGTATTGCCCATTGACATGATGACCAAACCATTTGGCAAAGGCTGTGTTTAGACGAGCCAAGATAAAGGGACACGTCAAAGCAGCACATGTCTAGACTTATTTAGATGTCATTTATCACCTCAGGGGTTTCTAACAGAGACACTAACAATGGTATGTCTGAAAATGGCCCATCACCATCTGTCAGGGTGCTGTTTCACCCTCAAATGCCTAAAAGGCCTGATTGATGCCCCATAGGTGGTTGTTTTGAAACTTTGAGTCAGTGTGACACGCACATGGCTACTCTGACAGACAGACTTTGCCAAGTGCATTCCTGATGCTATTTCAGGCATGTTGAATGTCCGACCTGGGTCTCCTTAAGAGCCTCTGCATGAATTTTGTTTTTCTTAAATGGATGACTCAGACTACAGGAGGGGAGAAAATGCCAGTTTTGGTTTTTATTTATTTAGGTCATGCATACCAGCTTGCTCTTCATTTCTGACATCATTAGGAACAGCTTTGAATTGCAAAGCAGTAAAGTCTGGCATGCTGCAGGTCATAAGCTTCTTTGTTTTACAGGATACCATGTATAATGTGTTTATGGCTTAGCCTGGTCAAGCATGTTCTACCCTGAAATGCCACATGTTTCTTGACTTGTAGAAATGCTGGTAGCATGTTCTTTGGGTCTTTTTTATTTTTTTGTTTTCATATTTTTGGTACAGCAGCCAACATAATTAGGCAAATAATTGAGCCAATAAAAGTGGACCTGACAAATGGTATAACATGCTGTTTTCAGTCTCAAATATTAAAATGAAAATCTTTGGGTTTCGGACTGATAAAACAAGACATTTAAACACGTCACCTTGGACTTTGAGAAACTAGGATGGATATTTTTCACTATTTTCTGACATTTTATAGGCCAAACAATTAGTCGAATAATCAAAAAAAGAATTGTCAGACTAGTCGATAATGAAAATAATCATTAGTCACAGCCCTACTTGACAGCCAGGCTGGTCCATTGTGTTTTGATGTTCTGAGTCTGTCAAGTGACATTTTTGCTTCGACCAATGTCGTGGCATTATTGCTGTTTTGCAGTGGTTGGGAGACACCTCTCTGCCCCACAGCTTCCTGAGTTATGACTGTCCCAGGTTGCGTAAGAGGCTATTTAGGAAGGCAACATGAACCTCTTCAAACAGTCACAAGATCATACACCATCTCAAACTGTTCAGGATGAACTGCAAACCCGACAGACAGTCTTTCTTCACTTGTGCTGTTTTTAATGTATCTTAATAAGTCTTAGTGTTTGTGTGAACATATAGTTTCTCTTGCCTTCAAATGTGTTTATGTGGTTTCTGTTTTAAGGATTCACAGATGTATGTCTAAATTGGGGGGAATAAGTAATCTATTACGTGCCCCATGTTGTTAAGGTTTTGTCATTTCAAATGGTTATACGATCCTAAAATGAAATTGTTTTTTAATGAGGCTTGTAATTTAATGGAATACATACAATTTCATATCTTTGCCCATGATATTTTATTGTATTTTGTGATTTATTAGGCAATTGTGTTCATGTAAAAGGCTCAAATGTGTATTTTCCCACTGCAGTAAATAGTTGGAAAGTTGCCCAAAAAACTAATATTTCTCATTTGCTGCCTTTCTTCTTGCTTTTTTTTTTTGTTACAGACTATGAGAAGACATCGAAATGAGGTGACAGTTGAGTTGAGAAAGGTGAGGAAAAGATGCACCGTCTGTATAAACAAGCATACACCACTCATTTACAGTATTATAAATCTGTCTCAGATGCTAGAGTTGGACTCATTTGAGACATTTGGAAATTCAGACAGCAGTATTGTATGCCGAGAGCCATTAGGAGGCAACCATACAGTCCATACAAAATAGTCTGAAAACGGCTAAACGCTGCAAATAACTGCAGAGTTGGGCATTTAAGTTTATTGCACCTGGCAGCCATTTAATTTCTTGTTGATGTCAAAAATATTTATTAAAGTACCGTGGGCACTTTTAATGTATATCTTCTTGTAATGTCCAATATTTCTTACCATTTTATAATTCTACCTACCTGCCCATGGACTATGGGTGGAAAATAGCATTTTGCTAAAACCTGGTGCATTACATCCTTCCCTTTTCTATAAAGTTAATGTTCTTTGTGTTGTTGATTTGCTGCACTCTCTGCTGTTCCAGCACGGTGATGGAATTGAAAGGAAAGGGGAGCTACCATTTCTTTTTGATGTAGTGCTATTGTCTGTGTTGATTGTTGGAGCAAAACCTGAACAAAGGGGGAATATACCTGTTCTAGGCATTGTACAATGTGCAGTTTGTGCATGTGACATTTTTTTTGTTGTGGCAGTTTTGGTCATTTACTCTGCACCATAGGCTTAAAATTAAACGAGGACTATACGATTTTAAAATGCCAACTTTCAGCTTTATTTTTACAGCTTCAGGAACAGTGTAGTAGCTGTCACATAGTCTGAGGGCATATTCTTGATCACTGATTGCCTAAGTATGACCTATAGACATCAGTTGCAGGGGATATTCGCCCTCATTCTGTTCTTCAGTAAGTGAGACCCATGCTCAGCTGGAGTGAAGTTATTTCAGGGGTTTGCTTTAGATACACGCTTTGGATCATTGTCCGAAGAGATTCGATGCGTCAAATTTGATCTCACCAAATAATTGATTGATGATTTTGATTTGATTCACGTTTCCTTTGCACGTAATTCTTTCCCGCCCTTCCAGCTTATTGTGGACTTTTGTGGCATATTTTTAGGTAACACTTTGTAGAATATTTAAGAACCCATTCGAGTTCCACAACTAACTTTTAACCTGGCTTTTCTTTTCTTTGCTTGAATTTGAATTTATTGTATTTGATTGACAATGCAATTTAACAACACAGAGCATAACACTGATGTGCTGCATAGAGAGTTTATAGCTAATATTCAACTTCTTCTCCTTCTTGGCCTTTTACATGGGTCGTTAAAATATGCAGCTTTCAGTTTCACAAAACTACAAATATAGAAATCAAATAAAATGCACATCCCATAATACACCTACTACAATGCTTGAGTTTTACAAGGGGTTTTGCATCTTATGGTGAATCCTCTGAGGTTATGTTGGTCATTTCCTCTTGATTGCACTCTGATACAACAAAGTCTTCATCCTGCAGAAGGCTCTTAATCTGTTGTTTTTCTCACCTTAAGTATTATTCTGCCAGGTCATGTGTAATGTAAACATTACTTTTGTGGTAGGGGATGTTTAAGACTGTGCAGTTTTCTACTAATGCCCAACCTCACCCCGCAACTACAAGTCGTGTTTGATATGAATGTCATTTTGGTGGGAATAATCATGATTTCTGTGCACAAACAAGTCACCAGAGTCAGGAGTTGAGCCTAGACTTAGGAATGTGATTTTTTTTTTTTTTTTTTTTTACTTTATTGGCCGTTACTTGAAGACAGCTGTTGTGGAGGCTGCGACAGTGTCTGATGGGATGTTTCTCAGTGATACTGAACGAAAACATTCTTGGAAACAGAATCTTAAAAATATTCATAGACTCTAAGCAGATCCTCAAAATGCTGCATTGATAAGATCAGACTTCCTGTATTCTACTTGTGTGTTGCAACATTGTTTATCATGTGTTAAGATAATTGGAATAAGACGCGCTGTGGTCTGAGGACAGTTTAACAGTCAACTGAATAGCTTTGAAGTGTTGCATTGTCGTGTGTGCTTTCTTTTCTTTTTTTTTTTTTGTACTGTGAAATTAGTTATCTGCACCTTTTTTTTTTTTAACGTGATGGCCCTGAGGTTATTTTTATTTTTACACACAGTTGGAGGTTGATCTGGGTTTTTATAACGGATGAATAGATAAGTCACATTTTAACTGGGTTAAGAGTTTTTTTGTTTCTGTTTTAAATGTGACTTCTAACAACCAGAAGACCTATCGCATCACTTTTTTTTTTCTTAGTGAAGAATTTTCTCTGTAGATTGTACTGGATGACTTTTGAGAAATACAGCACTAACACAATCAGTATGGCTAATTCATCAGGGCTATATCCACTACAAAGTCGAAATTGAGTTGTGGTGTTCCTCTAAGCGTGAATCTCCACAGAGCGTTTAATGATCAGTTTAGTAGGGTTCATCTATTGCCTTACTGATGCATGTTTCCCACGAGTCGTATCTGCATTAGCTGAGTCATATGATGTAATTCTGAGTTGTTCCTTCTTTGTCTCCTGGAACAAGAAAAGCATATGTAGTTTATGGAAAAGGCAAGGTGCACTCTGGGAACTGAATCCCTTGCAAAGGCATGACTTGGTTTTGGGTCATCTGAACTAGAGCTTTGTTTCTCTGCCCAAACCCTATTTGGCCCGATTTCGCGCCAATTTCCCGGTGCTGTTTGTTCACTGGACCCTTTTTTATTTTCAGTTGAGCGGGAAATGGTTTGTGCTATAATTAATAACCTACCGTTATGCATAATTTGAATATTGATATCTGACAATTGTGTCATTGATTTTTTTATTTAATTTTTAGCCGTTTGAAAATCATGTCGCAGTCAGCAATTGCCAAAACTGACTTTATTTTTCTGTTTTTTAATCGGGCTGGGCTCAAAACTGCTACCACTGTTCTGGCTCGGGTGGCCCCTGATTTCTTTTTTTTTTTTTTTTTTTTGGGCTCGATCCTATCTCTAATCTGAACTGGTAATAAAAAAAATGAAAAACCCAAAGGACACTTCAGGAAGTCTGAAAATACTGGCAAACAGCAGCACAGCCATCAGCAGACGTTTGGAGAACACTGGCACAGTGAGGGGTGTTAAAACATAGAACGTCATCGCTATGAAATACTGAGGTAGTCTCAAGTCTAGCACATTCCATTTAGCTGGATCGGAGCGGCGAGAAGCACTGCGCTAGCTGATTAGTCATCAGTGACGCACATGAGCATGATGCACAGGAATGTAGGGCAAGGGAATCTCCTCCTACCGCTGACTCAAATGCCCTGCAAACTGATGGGATGTGTGGGTCTGTCTTCCTGTCTGTATGTACATGTGTCTTTTGTGTTTTTAATGCTGAATGACTGTGTGCTTGCTGGGGGGGTGCTGGGAGTGTATGTGTGAGGGGGTGTAGGCGGTTTAGAGTCCTTCAAAGACGATTGTGTTTTTCCTTGGTGAACAAGACTGCAGGCAGATTTCTCTGATTTTTATCTTTTATTTTTTTATTTTTTTATTTGCACACGTAGCCTACACTCCAGAAATGAAAAAGTTTGGGAAAGAGGAATTGTTTTTGAGGCCGGCCTAGATTCACTGTCACTTAAAGAATTCATGAATGCATTAATGAACACTTTCATCGCCTCTGTCTTTTTTCCCCCTCTTGTCAGAACAAACGAGACGAACATCTACTGAAAAAGAGAAATGTCCCGCAGGAGGAGAGTCTGGAGGACTCTGATGTCGACTCAGACTTCAAAGGAGTAAGTGTGGATGCGTGCGTCTTGAGCGAGAGCGCTGTAGTGGACTGTATGGATAGAAGGCAGTGCATTTGGTTCAAACTCAAGTGCACACTAGACGCAGTAGCTGAACAGCTTCAGCAGTAAATTAATTCCGAATAAAATGCGTCTTTGAGGAAAGTTCTGTTTCACTGGGATTTCCTCCCAAATAAAAGCATTTAGAGTGCAATTAAATATAAATGTGTCTTCACATCATCGTTTGTAATATTTTTCATTCCGAACTTCAAAGTGCCAATTTACTCACGTTACAAAAACATTTTCTCTGCTCATTGTAACTTCTTGAAGACGCCAAGCACTTTGCATATTCTGCATTACACATTTTCATGTAAAGGTGCAGTGGGGCAAGCTGCTAGGCTCAATATAGACTTGTAAACAAAAACAGCGCTAACACAACTGCACCACACCAAAGTCTGTTTCAGATTGGACACTGTGGAAAGTTTCTTTAAATAATTATTGGTCACTTTTCAAAATCCATGTGAACCACCACCGCACAGCACTTATTTAAAAAGTAAATGCGTCACTTTTAAGGCTGGTTTGCCTGTTACTCCCGTTATTTCCTTCTTCCAAAACAGTGGTGAAGAACAACAGAAGGAAATGGCAGGAGTTGAGTTTTCAATGAAACAAAAATGATGACTGGCGTGTTAACTACATGCCAAATTATCAGAGCACACAAGGGCAAATTACCTCCTAAGTTACCATATGACTGGCTGCTGTCAAGCAATGTAGCATTTAAAAGGCTATTTTTATTTTTTTTTAAACCTGTCCTGTGCAGTGCTCACTCCACATAAAACGCACTTGGCAAACCTCATGGAGAACGATGAGGGCTAAACGGGATCACCGATCTGTTTTTAACAGTAAATGTTCTGGTCTAGCTCAGCTAACAACATAAAAAAAAAAACTAAATTCTTCTGCACGCTAACGTGTCGCTAACTACCGAGCCCGTTTGTTACCGGTCGCCTAGCGCCAACGTTATCTTCACTTCACTTGTTCAACTGACTTTTGCAGTTTTAAATAACGAGACACTGGACTGTCCTGCTGTTTTATTACAGACATGTGCACTAACCACAGACACAGCCACGTTCACACACACTCGTACACTAATGTATTGTAGATGAAACTCTGTGATCGAGTGTGCTTGGCAAACTATGACTGTGCTAATATTCCTCTACATTTATCTTTGTGCAGCAAAATGTTACGCTTGAGGCCATCTTACAGGTACAGTCAAGTTTTTCCCATTATACATTCGACTTTGCAAATGTAGCAGCAACCAGCTCCTAACCTTTTTTAAATGTTGGCCTTCACTCCGTGTCACTGCAGAACGCTACCAGTGATAATGCAGTTATCCAGCTCAGTGCTGTACAGGCAGCCAGGTGAGTGACTGACACACATACGTACATCAGCTGTTAGGTGTTTTTTTTTGTACGTGAAGGTCTTGACATTTTTCTTTTCGGCCTCTATCAGAAAACTGCTCTCGAGTGACAGAAACCCTCCCATCGACGACTTGATAAAGTCTGGGATCCTGCCCATTTTAGTCAAATGCCTGGAAAGGGACGACAAGTAAGTATGGATCCAAAACCGTTTGTGTTCGTCTTCAGTGTTGTTTCTCTGTGACGAGTGTTCTAGCTGTTAAGACTGCTGTGATGGATTACTGTCACTGCTACATCAGGTCTTTGCCGGAACAGAGGCTTTGTGTGCGTGCGTGTGCGCGGGGGAGTGTGTGGGAGTGTATCCCACTGTGTCCACACGTGAGAGTGTGTGGAGGCACGCAGGGCAGTTGGCTGGTCCTCTCAGTTCAGGCCAAGCCAAATATAACAGCATTCCTGTCTCTCGGAGTTCCCCAATTCCCAGGACCTTGTGTTCGCTGAGGGGGGAGAGTGAATAGTTGGTGTGGAAGAAGTTGTAAGGCTTTTTACCATGGAAACCAACAAGGGATAGCATCATGGCACACCATCTTATATTGGACAGTTCTGTTATTTTTGAGTTACAAATGCAGCAATTCAGTATAATCTATATATTTGTGCCTCCATCAAGAGAAAGTAATTGTCTACTATGTTGCCATAGCGTTATGGCAGAAAGCCAAGCCAGCTCAGCCTGATGACATAATGAGGTACAGAGCCACAATGCAATGCACAGGATGAAGATGGGCACCATTTTACAGAAGGAGAAAAAAGACAAATGGTATTATCTGAGGTCTTCAAATTTAAACCTGTGAATGCATGATTGGGCAGAAACGTTTAGCTTTACTGTCCCCAGTGGCTGGTTACATCGCAAAGAGGAACACATCCTGTTTAATGGTTTACATCCCAGCTAAAGCTTAAGAAACCAGTAAGAAATCCAGATCATGGTTCGTTGCCTGATGAAATATTTATTGGAGCAGACACATTTAACACCCTTGTCTTGATTTACTAGCATTTGGCTGGTGGGTGGTGTGAGGATCACTTGCGACAGTGCGATTTCTAATATTTTGTGTTGCATCATTTTTTATATATAAATATAAAAATAATAATTTCATGATTTGTGTTTCCTTTTGAGTGTTGGATGTATGATCCTCCACACAGACACTGTTTTCACCAGGATTTCCTATAAATTGTAAAACTAATTTGTTTTGTATCTTCTTTTTTTAAATTTTTTTTAAAGAAACTAATTATGGAAAACTTCGCTGTAGGGCTTTACAGAATAGTTCAAGCAACATTCATAGCGGGTTTGTCTTTTGCATGTCTATTCATTGTGTTCAAAGCCGGTATTTCTGCACAGTTGCAGATAAAGATTAGGCTACGTTAATATTATTAGTATTATACTATTTGTAGATTTTATTTCCAATGGTGGCAGCTTAGTAGTCAACCCGCAGGTTTTGGCAGGTTTGCGTAAGCTTACTAAAAACTATCACGGGTTCGGGCGGGTGGGTGACAAAGCAGTGTTTCGTGTAAGTTATTAATAACTTACAGAAACGTTATGTGCAATGGTCCACATTCCACCTTCTCTCCCCCCTCTCTCTGTGTCTCTCGCAACACGCACACAGAGCGAGCCCTGTGGCGCTCAGCCTGCACCTACATGTATGTATGTTGACAAAACTGACGAGTGATAATCATTAAAGAAAGTTGTTTTAATAAAAAAAAGACTAACTCGTTTTAATCCGATGAATGACTTTATTCAAATTGAGGATTTTGTTCTCAATAGAAGCTTTGAATGTATAAAAAAAAAAAAAAAAGACATTCGGTACCGCCCCACTTCACTATTCCCCGATGAGCAACAGGCTTTTGATTTAAATAGGTTTGAGACGTGTTGCTCTAAAAAGCCCTTTTTGTACTGGAAGGCCAAAAACAGAAAAGAGTATTAGGGGGAAATCTAAAAATCTGCCAGCTTGGAATTCAGGAAATGTTCACATCAATATTTCTACTAAATGAGCTTTCTTTATGTCTTCAACTTGTTTTCTTTGTCCTGCAGCCCCTCTCTTCAGTTTGAGGCCGCTTGGGCTCTGACCAACATTGCCTCTGGGACGTCGGCACAGACTCAGGCTGTGGTTAAATCCAGTAAGTTGACCCCACATTCTCTCTTCCCGCAGTCTGTGTTTGGATACTGTCTGCAATCTGCCGAGCTGGCATGTTTATTTGTTTTTCACTCAATCAGCAGTCAGTAATTCTTTTTTTTTTTTTTTTTTTTTTTTTTTTGGATTATGTTTTTATTAGATAACAGTGCACTCTTATTTTGAAACAAAGCCAACATAACAGCCAGCTAATCACATGAATGCTCATCGTGGTTTTCGCGCTCTCCGGTTCGTTTTAGTAAACTGAGGAATGTCACTTATCTAAAATGTACACTAAATTTGAAATAAAACAACCGATTTAAAAAAATAAATAAATAAATAAAAAATACTAGAAAAAAAATTTAAAAAAATTGCTCAATTGAACTCTGTAATCTAATTTGAACAAATTTGCTTACATCAA
This sequence comes from Bovichtus variegatus, assembly GCA_943593645.1. NCBI lineage: Eukaryota > Metazoa > Chordata > Actinopteri > Perciformes > Bovichtidae > Bovichtus > Bovichtus variegatus. The sequence goes on from CALSCE010009132.1 coordinate 6,383,001, forward strand.
AGTATATGTAATGAATACTTCTACATGGAGCATTTCATATATTTTAGCATCTAAATGACAATTCTCCATTAAACGTTTCTGAATAATAGCCATGTTTCATCTTCTATTGGTCAACTTCCAATTTGTAGAATAATAATTTAACTTGGCCTAAGCTTAACTTGAATTGGATCATTTATTTTTTATAGGAAAAGGTGTTAAAGGTCTTGCCATAAAACATTAATCTTGATGATTTAGCAGGAGCTTACGCTTTGCTTTTGAACAACTTTAAATTTTTCTATTGGAAAGGAAGGGTTTAGATCTGAATAACCTTTTTCATAAGTTTGGTTATGATCCAGCTAACTTTGCCCAAGCATTCAAACAACCGAGATGTCAGCTGACTTTTATCATATCCTCAAACTTTCTGAAGTGTTTATTTTGAACACATGTGTTTACAGTTATTCTGGCTGATTCAAACTCAGTTTATGTAGAATTTGAACTTCCCGCCCAAAGAGGGGCAACAAAACTAACAGGAGAGTCATTAAGATGCAAATGAAGCACTATCTGTATGTGCTCACCACTCCCGAGAAGAGGTTTGATGAGGCTTTTCTTTTTTCAAATCTCTGAGCGTGTGCTGTAGGTGTGTGGCCTAAAATGTGCATGTTCACTTTGGCTACTAGAAAGGAATCTTTAAGCAGGGAAGAGGTCATTTTCCTCTGCAATTTTGTTAATACGCCTACTCGGGTTCAGATGTTTATATACAGGAGTTGTGACACAGTCACAGCTTTGTGTTTATGTATTTTGGCTTCTATCGTGACCGGGCAACAGGCCTTATCACTGGAGTTTCACAATCCGTTACCTTGGGCAAGTTTTTGATAAGTTGATGTTTGTGTGTCCAGATGCAGTGCCGCTGTTCCTGCGACTGCTACACTCTCCCCACCAGAACGTATGTGAACAGGCTGTATGGGCTTTAGGAAACATTATAGGTAAGGAGTGTCCTCTAAAAGAAGTGTGTACATACCGCTTGAAATCTCCCTGTTCAGTTTTGTGTTGACCTCTGCCCCTTGCCTGCCCAGGTGATGGCCCACAGTGCAGGGATTATGTCATCGCCCTGGGCGTGGTCAAGCCCCTGCTTTCTTTCATCAACCCGTCGATCCCCATCACCTTCCTCCGCAATGTCACCTGGGTCATTGTTAACCTCTGCCGCAACAAGGATCCACCACCACCTATGGAAACTGTGCAAGAGGTGGGTGCGTGTGTATGTGTGCGCGCATGCATGTGTGCCAGATGGATGGATGGATGTGTTGCTTTGCAGTTGACTGTGTCACTGCAAGCTGAGTCACACAGAGTTTTTGCGGCGTCTTTTTCAGTAGCTAAATCGGCCTCAAAGCCTAGGGGGGAATCTCGAACCATAAAGCTCTTTATGTGACATTTGAAGTCTGGTTTTGACAGCTATTCCTCTTTTGTGAATGTATTTTGTGTTTTCACTCTGCCCTGTTTTTGCCTTCATCTGATCCATCTATTCCTCTGCCTACATCCAACCCACTCACAACCTACTTCTTCTTTCCCCACAGATTTTGCCTGCCCTCTGTGTGCTAATATATCACACCGATATAAATGTAAGTATCAGAAAGAAGAGAGATTTGTCATTTTTATGAACAGATTTGTATAGATAACATTTTTCTTTGCACCATCTTACGAGTTTCCTGTGTCTGCGTGTTTAGATCCTAGTAGACACGGTGTGGGCTCTGTCCTATCTGACGGACGGAGGCAACGAGCAGATCCAGATGGTCATTGATTCTGGAGTCGTTCTATTTCTTGTGCCTCTCCTCAGCAATCAGGAGGTCAAAGTTCAGGTGAGACTTTCCTTTATTGATTGAGTCCATTAGTCTTTGTCTACAGTAAGATGGCTATTTCAGATTTTTATTAGAATTAATAAATTAATCAGCAATGTCATTTATTTTTATTGCACTCTCTTGTCTTCACTCAGACGGCAGCTTTGAGGGCAGTGGGTAACATTGTGACCGGGACAGACGAGCAGACGCAGGTCGTGCTCAACTGTGACGTCCTCTCACACTTCCCCAACCTGCTCACACACCCTAAAGAAAAGATCAACAAGGTATCACAACCACAGGCTCAACCTTCATGTTGTTGTTGTTTTTTTGTTTTGTTTTTTATTTTGTAAGTCTGCCGGTTTCGTTTGGCTTAGTATTTAAAATGTGAGTAATGCGTCTGCAGTTTGTGAAATGCAATGAGCTATCGGTTTCACCGTCGGGAAGTATAATATATCTGGAACAGATTTATTATTGTGTGTATACTCTTACTTATTCACTTGAGCTCACAGTAGTGTGTGTAGAGTTTTTTTGTTTTTAAATGAATAAAAGCCGTTTATTGCTAATGGATGGATAGATGGATACGATATGTTGATATCTATTACCCTGATTGTACTGGAGCACATTCATTTAATTGTGAAGGTGCTGTAGCCAGATTATATACACAATCGAGTGTAAAAGACTGATTGGAGGTTAACACAAAAATGTAAGAAAATTTCTAAACTTATTTGGAAGGTCAATCATCTGCTTTGTTCCCTATGTACCAGCCCAATGAGAAAAAGTAATGAAGTTGAAGAGAAATGCAGGGAAGATTATTCATGTGTGTGTGTGTGGAAGATATAGAGCAGGTTCTGAAGCATTTCTGATTGTTCTGTTGGCAGGAAGCAGTCTGGTTCCTGTCCAACATCACAGCTGGGAACCAGCAGCAGGTCCAAGCTGTGATCGATGCTGGACTGATTCCTATGATCATTCACCAACTGGCTAAGGTTTGTGCATGGTAGAAGAACAGGAAATACATTCCTTAAGCTCTATATTCTCCTAATTATATTCAGTTTTCTCAACAGATGGTGTACGACGAGCATAATGTTGCCGTTAATTGTATTCAGTTGCATTGACACATTGCATGTTTTGCAGCCAGAGAAGCAAAACAACTCTTTATTAAATGAATTGAACACTGAATGCAAACGTGGCCTCGATTCTCTGTATGCTATTTGCACGTCTTAGTCACAGCCTGTCTCTCTACAGGGTGACTTTGGTACACAGAAGGAGGCAGCATGGGCCATCAGCAACCTCACCATCAGTGGGAGGAAAGACCAGGTGAGCTGGGCTTTGGCACCAATGATGTAAATGTGGAGCTTGTTTGAATTTACTTTTTTTTGTTCAACATAAGAATATTTTATTTTAAGTGTGTAAAATTAGTGAAGTGTGTGACATATCCAAAACTCATTTGTATAAAATTACTTTTACTAAGTTTTTTTTTTTTGCTAAGTTTTTTTCTTTTTTGTTTTGTTTTTCTTTTTAATAATCATTTTCTTTTTCTTAAAGATTTTCTTGGCAGCATTGATCTTATGTGAACCCCTAATTTGTAATTGCACTGTGTATTTTCAGCTTTTGTCTGTGAAGCACACACAAAAGTGCTATATAAATAAAGATGATTATTATTATTATATATTTTATCGCAAATATACTTGAGTAAGAGCAAAAAGTATTCTGCAAGACGACTACATTTAGAGGTACAGTTTATAAAAAATAAATAAAAAAATTCATTAATAAAAACAAAATTATAATAATAATATTTACATTACTCAATATAAGTAACAGAGTAAATGCAATATGTTACTACCCACCACTGCATATAATATTCCATCATTTCAATAGTAAATAGTAACCTCACCATTTCACACTTTTTCATAAGACAGAATTCTCCCTGTTATTGAAGGATGAAACTCTGCGACGTTGACGTGAAATCGTGTTCCAGACCTGTAACCATGTGCATATGTTGTAATCGTGTGTGTGGATTTGTGTAGGTGGAGTTCCTGGTGGAGCAAAATGTCATCTCTCCGTTCTGTAACCTGCTGTCGGTGAAGGACACTCAGGTGGTGCAGGTCGTCCTGGACGGCCTGAAGAACATCCTCATCATGGCAGGAGACGAAGCCAGCACTATTGCTGAGATCATAGAGGAGTGTGGAGGTCTGTATCTGCATTACGCATCAGTCTGCTTTTGTTCTTATCCTCTTTTATAAATGGAAGATGTATTTTTTGGGGGATAATTTGTGCAATTCTTTGTTTTTTCTAGCACTAGAGATTTTGGTATATAATTTTCCATGTCTTCTTATCTGGCAAACTAATACATATTTTGACAGCCTTCTTTGTTGTATGGTTGACCTTCTGTTTTCTGCATGTTCCCAGTAATAATGTCGGTAATAACAGAGGAAATGTTGCGTGTCATTTTGTTTTTTTAGGTTTGGAGAAGATAGAAAATCTGCAGCAGCATGAGAATGAGGATATCTACAAACTAGCCTTTGAGATTATTGATCAGTACTTTTCAGGAGACGATGTAAGTAGACCAGTGATCTTCATATACGTTCTTCCAGCTCAGTCGCCGAGTTGCTCTGCCGTGATCTCACTGTATCTGTCGTTTCCAGATTGATGAAGACCCCAGCTTGATCCCTGACACTACTCAAGGAGGGACCTTCAACTTTGATCCAGCTTCCAACATGCAAACAAAGGAGTTTAATTTCTAAAAGCCAGGATTTTTGGTTCAACCAGCTGCACGGGTACTCTGTAATCACCCCAGACATTCATCCATCTCCTCCAACCTGGCAACCTGGTACTGAAGGATTTACTTAGCATCACTTCAACATGGAAAGTCACCACTGAAGGATTTACCCACCCCACCTCTGCACTGCGGGGTGTTTTTTTCTTTTGTTTGTTAATGGTCATCCTTCACCGAACACGTCAACCCTACATAGGACTCCTGGTCATCCAACAGGCACCATCGCCATCTGGCAACCTGCATCAGGAGGGTTGTCGGTATTCTCTGCCAGTGCTTCTAAATATCACACAAAAATAAAACCAGAAAGAAGAAAAAGCCTTTGCGGCAAGATTTAATTGCCAAATGTCAAGTCTTCACAAAGACAAAAAACACAAGCACATTTTCTGACACAAACACACACGAACACTTTTTGACACTTAAAATTTGTGTGCATACTTCTGTTAGAAGCCATCATATCACTTATGGGGAAGAAATACTGCTGTTTGTTTGTGGTTTATTTTTGTGTATTCCCTCCCCGGGATTGTCCTCTGGTGTTACTTCACCTACGCGCACACACACACACACACACTGACCTACAAGTACACACGTCGACACACTTAGTCACACAGATTCCAATGGGCCGGGCACCTCAATAACCCTCTCTCACCCAGTTTAAAGAGTTAATCCCAGAGCTAAGCCATGATTAACCACGGACCCCCACTGCCCCCCAATGATAGTCCCGGGGCAGGTGGAGGGGTGAAAGGGCTCCAAGGCAAAAAGAGGACTCCGTGGCAAAATGACTGACTGACTTCTGACTCAATGACGTCACTTTTTTTAATGTGACCTCTGTTGATTTGTCAAACTTGTTTGTTTAAAAAAAAAAAAAAAAAAAAAAGAAATCATCAAAAATGTGAAGAAAATGCCATAATTCTCTTTCTTTTTTCTCCAATACATACAACTGTAAAACCTGCTAACTGCCTGCTTGTGATTCAGCAGAGCGACAAAAGTTTTGTTTTTTTTACGGATGTGAATACCTGTCACGGGAGGAAGCACCTTTCAGGTGACGGCGCAGAGACTTAAGAGAAGAGGAACATGTCAGCTGTAGCGTTTATCCCCCTGCAGGACATCCATCTGTGCAGCATGAGCTCGGTCACGTCCTGTGAACCAGTGAAGTGTTTGCTCGAGACTCCCCTGTAATGTGAAACTTGAAAGAGAGAGGGGGGGAGGGGTTTAACAAAAAGAAAAGTCGGGCTAAAATCGACCTGAAATTGCTTATCTGACCTTTTTTAAGCCTATTTCAATTGTTTTAAATTCTCTCTTCAAACAAATATTTTAGGTTCATGTTTCAGCTTCTTGGTTGGGTCTGTGGAGCTTCCATATGTCTTTTTTTACTTTTCTTCAGTCTTATGCACACGTCTGAGAAGGCATATTGATGTCTGCCTGCAGAAAGGGGACCTATACTCATTGAAGACTACGCTTATATAACGAGTACAGGTCCCGATTACAGTACTTAACTACTTTTTCGATGAAGAGGTCACATGTCATCACTCAATTTGAATAATTGTACAAAAATGTGATGTGTATCTCTCCTTGCCGTCTAATGAATATATGAATATATTTACATAAAGCCTGTACAAAGCTGCTGCAGCTGACAGTCATTGGATGGACGATAACTTTACTGTCAAAGATGGCTGGGGAGGGTTTTTTTTTTTTTTTTTTTTTTTTTTCTTCGGTTTTTTTTTTTTTTTTTTTTTGAAGCAATATTTCTTTGTTTCAATGTTTTTATTTTTGACTTGCATATGTATTATGATGACATGCTGATAAATTGGAACAGGCTGTTTTTTTTTCTTTAGTTTTTTTTCTTTCCTCTTCGTAGTAGTGGTGACGGGCTGTTTAAAAATGTGCCGTCCCATGTCCCAGTTGGTGTGTGGGTGCGGGTTCAAGGGGCCAAACTTTGAACCCGACCTTAGCCCTGGTCTCGAAGACTTTATGATCCTCTGGTTGGCTGCTAACTACTGAGAGGGGGTCAGAACAGGTGGGGAGGGGGAGGGGTCACACTGGGGTTTTAAATATTGGGTGGGGTTGTTATGAGCAGCCCCGGCTTGTTTTTGGGACTAGCTGTTTATTACTGAACAAAACTATAGAGAGGGTGTACAGTCATGAACTAGCAGACTAGACCGAGCCACTTTAAAGATTTACAATTTCGTTGCCTTGTATCCGAATTGGATACAAGCTTATGTTTGTTGCAAGATTTTTACTTGCTAATGAAAAGTTGTTTTAAATAAAATAATAGGAGAAAAGCAACAGACAGCATTTTGGCCTCTGATTGTTTATATCTTTTTATAAATTTTAGATTGAATTCCTCTCTTTAAGGTGGCTCATTGATGCTTTCAGCTCTTGTGCATATTAAAGACAAGTATGAGTTGAAAATCATTGTGCCTTTTGTTTTTCATTTCAACTAAAACTTGGTTTTATTGAATAGAAACAATTCTTTGAGCAGCTGGAGATGGAAATGGGAGATGCAGTAATATGTGGTCTCCCTGTTGTTGGAGTTTGCCATGGCATTGGTCAGTGCTGCTCTCTGCTGTGAGTAACTGCTCCCCTCCAACCTTATTCACTAAACATTGTAACGACACCATTTCTCCCACTCATTTACCCCCCCACCGAACACCACAAACCATCATTGAGCATATTTCAGTCAGGGGATTTTGATCTCATCTCCTCATCTCACCCTCAGGACATGATCTGTGTTTCTGATCCTAACCAAAATAAACTTGCTGTTTAGCCGTTGGATCCTCCGTGCTTGCAAGTGTTGTGATTCACACATACAATAGCTGTTCGTAAAATTGAAGTTGTATTCGTGTGAATGTGAAACGTATGGAAGTCCATTTACGCCAGTAAAATAATGATGAAATTACTTTGTCATTTGTTGAAACTGTCCCTACATCCTGACTACTGCAAGACTCAACCGCCCCCGCATGAAAATCGGAGCAGAGGACACCAACACTGTCCATCATGGCTTGTGAACTCTGATTAGACTGTCAAACTAGGCAGCGCTTATCAAATAGAAATCAAGATTATGTTGTTTTCAGAAAACCCGTTTTAGTTCACTTTTTCGCTATAACATGAGAACGTTTGTGATTTTACAGCCAAACGGCACACTAAAATATGTCTCTAAAAACATTTGAGGCCAGAGTTTGACAGTTTAATCGGAGTTCACGAGCCGTGATTGACATTGCGTTGGAGACTCCTCAGCTCTGATTGGCTGTTTTCCTTCCTTCTTCCAAATACCGTTAGGAGTACTGAGGCAGAGAAACATGAGTTTTCTTCACAGTTTATCTTTCTCATGCACTTCTTTCAGGATATAGTAACAGTTTCAGCAAATATGACAAAGTTATTTTGAATAAAGTTACCAACTGTGGCTCTAAGTCATTATTTTAAGAAGGATCTTTTCATCACAAAGCTAAGTTTACATCTTTTTTTTCTTCTTTTACTGGCGGGAATGAGCTTCCATAGAGGAGCTTTTAGTGGGGATTGTTTTTTAAGTATTTGTGTGAGAAACCTTTCCCTTTGAGCTCTTTAGTTGTTATGCTTATCACTTCTTCTAAAAGCAAAATTGACCGTCATATCTTGCCAAACTGAAATTTTAAGCATTCTTACTCCCAGGATGGCGATCATTTGCTCTTCGACTCTTCTCGTTCTTCAGGTGATGTTTGGGAATTTACCCGACAGCCCGGATGTATCGGACTGCACAGGTGACTCCAGGCCAGGGCAGATTCTGTGCTAAAAATAAGTGTACACTTGATTGTATAATGAACATGTTTGTTTTGTAAATGACACCGTTTCTGTTTGCTAAATCGATGTGTGTGTCGGTGTCACAATGACTCAACAGCAATGATTAACTCACCCTGCAGATGCAGAATTTGGGTTTATTGTAGGGTCTGTAACAAAAAAAACGTGCAAAATAAGTTAACTGGCCTCCGGGTGGAAAAGTAACGCTACTTGTTCCAGATTCCCCAGATTGCAGTCTTTGGGGGGAAGATGCAACACCAAAGCAAGATATAAACTGAAGTGATAAGGCCTTAATGCAGCTCCTACATGTTTACCTTATCATTAGGGCCTGTTTCGTAAGCCTGTGCATAACAAATCCAGGTTTCATTCCTACAGGTTGCAATTTCCAAAACAAATGTTTGTGTAATTAAATGACCTCAAACTAACAGCCAACCTGGGGTGGGATGATATTCTGTCTGAGTTCTGAGTTAAGATGGAAGTTCATCTTGACACCTTGGAAAAAAAACAGCCATCACACTGTTCTGGAGCTTTCTGTCCTGTTCCACTACCTTCCTCTGCAGATGGGGATGCCCAGTTGTCATTGAATGTATCACTTTAAACTCCCAACATGGACGAGATGTTTTGTTAGGGATTCCAGAGGGAAATCTGCAGTTGAACAATAGGAAGAAGTTTTTTAAGTACAGTTATTAAAAAGACATTTAAAAAAAACAAAATGAAAAGACAGATTTCAAACACATTTCTTACAGTTTGATTATCATACACATATGAGAAAAAAAAGGCAGTATTGCAAATTAGTTTGCAATACTTTAATTTATTGCATGTACAGTTCAACTATATACATATATCCGGAATATTTATTAAAACAAGATGAGTTAGAAAAATAAAACGTGAATAAAGAGTGCGGAAAAAATGGAAGTGGATGTCGAATAACAAAGTACTTTTTTTTTTACTTTTGAGAATCACGTTTTAAGGAAGCCCTGAGAAGCAAGTGAGAAACTTTCTTTTCTGGTGATTCATTTTCTAAGTCTGATCCAAATAGTTTTCGCTCCTTGAAACAGTTTTTTTTTTAAAAAAAAAAAGGTATTGCCTGGATAATTTTTCGAAATTACTTTTTTCATCTGTTAAAACAGGTAAAAGGATCATTTGTTGTGTTAAGTGTTTGTTGTTACTCATTTTGGCCACAGGAGGCTAAAGTGCATGACAACCTCATGTTCTAAATAAGACTAATCTGACGATTTTAGACTATTTAGAACATGGGCTCGTGGTACTCTTCAGCCTCTTGTGGCCGAAATGAGTATTACAATAACAAACACTTGAAAAAAATAAATTTAATTTGCCAGAAAATTGATAACTAGATTTGTTTTCTCTCACTTGCCGCTCAGGGCTCCAATACCATCTGTTGAGGAAGGCAATGAAATGTGGTAGAAAGTTGTGGAAAGACACTTGTTGGACCTCATGTGTGTCAAACCACTGCTTTCGCTGACTTTGTAGTAAACTCATCCCATTTAAATTGCCCTAAAACAGCTTGGATTATGAGTTATTATCCAGTCTGAACTACCTTCTGCGATCGATTATTTTGGTCTTTTCATCACGTGACACTATTTTTTCTCCCCATTTCCGCAAATAAACCGTCGATCAGTGTCAGCCGACGGACATCCCGCCGCCGGTGACACCGTCAGTGCAGACCCGCGTGCGACGCCAGAAACACTTAGATTTAACAGGTGGGTTCAACGGAAATGTTAATATTCTTCTTCTGTAGCTTTGGAAGTCGTTTGAAAGTTGTTTTCCTCCGGGCTAATGTGCAAATTAGCTGAGATTAGTGTGCCTCTCAACGCGGATTAATCTAGTACCGACTCCGTTCACTGTGGTGTTTTGTGTCGGCGGCAGTTTGCTGAATAATGCGTTTTCAACAATGACTAACATTAGCCTGCTAGGCAAGTGAAGTGCTGGGTGTTTTAATATCACACAGGCAGTGGTGTTATAACACATACAACCTCCGTGACCCGCACTTTCAACACAGTTAAATCCACAGAAACTCTTAAGCCTTTCTAGGTTCATAAGCTGTTTTCACCAATAACAGATGCAGAGAGACGGGCAGCCCGAAGATGCTACTTTGTTTACGTCTGAGTTTAGTAGTGTTAATGCTCAAAGTTGAATAGAAGTTTATTTATTTATATATATATATATATATATATGTGCCCTGAGCATGTGTGCGTTTAGTATTATTTCTTATTACATCACTGTATGTGAGATGCCTCTTTGTCCCAAAGTATTTCAACTTTTTATTCTTTTTAAATCTTGGAGGCCCCTCCTTAATTCAATGTTTTATATAATGTATTGAAATACTTTATAGGTTTAAAAAAAAATAATTATAATTTAAAGCGCTATACAAATGTGTATTATTATTATTATTATTATTATTATTATTATTATTATTATTATTTAAGAAAGAGTGCTTTTGACTTTGCTGTAAAATGCTTTTTTCCCTTTTTCTTCTCGACCAATTTATACCAGTGCGTTTAAGCGCATTGACTGAAATAAGGTTTATATAGGTTGACAAATGTCTTTGATGCTCCCTGCCTGTGTGTATTTTATTTTCACACACACACAGCAGACTGCAGCACTGGCAGCTCTGCCCCCCCTCGCCTTCCTCCTGCCGATGTCCCCGGCGCTGCCTTTGGACTGAGGTTCATCCCTGCACCCCGCCGCCCTCGCCGCAGACTCACAGCGAGTGCACCATGGTGGATGTAACCAAATGGCCCATTTTCAGCCTGATGGGGCCCCAGGAGCTCTCCACGATACGGAAAGCATGCGTGTTTGGAACGTCTGCTAATGAGGCCATCTACATTACCAAAGATGATGAGGTGAGGAGTCAGAGGGAAGACATGGTTGTGGAGTTAATCGTGCGAGGGAAGTCATCGCTCATCATTAGTCATCATAACTGGTGCAGAACTTACAAATCGAGGAGCGTGGCTCTACATGTTCTACAATACTGTCATTCTATTAAGCATATTGTGGGTTTTTACATTAGTTTCCTACCTTGAAAGCAGTTATTTCAATGTTGTGTCAATGAGATTTATCATCCGACTCTACAGTTCTACAGTGTTTTAGCATCTTTCAGCTCATTGTTTTGGTTTTACTGCCAGCAGCTTTTAATGATTTTGTTTTACTCTCACCTCTCATCAACCTTGTTACTAGTCATACCAGGAAATGGTTTTTAAAGGAATACTTCATCCGTAAAATTATCATTTGTATATCAATTACACGTTCCTAGCAGCAATGGGTATGCAATTAGTAGTTAGTGGGCTGAAACTTGCAAAACCTTTTTGATAAAAAATCTTTAATACCAATGTTAAAGTAAATGTCAACATAAAGTGTAGGCCTGTGCTCCTGTCCTTGCTTGTCACCTCTCTGTATGCGTGCTGCTGTTCTGCGCTGAGTGTGCTCATATCAGCACTGCTTGTTGTTAGGAATGTGACCTGGTACCTACCTGGCCCTGCTTATCACCGATCCACAGTTCATGTTCTCTCTGTTCTCCCTCCCCTCTCCACACTCAGGTGTATGTGATCGGGTTGAACTGCAGTAACTGCCTGGGGACAGGGGACAGCCAGAGCACCATTGTACCCAAGAAGCTGGACTTCCTGAGTGGGAGGAAGGTGGTCAGCCTGAGCATCGGCAGCGGACCCCACATCCTGCTGGCCACAGAGGGTAGCAGCACAAAAAGTTTTAATCCTCCTCTTCACAGTCGGATTGAAAAGTGCTGCAGAATGACTAATCTTCTTTTGCGGTTTCAGATGGAGAGCTATTCGCCTGGGGTCATAATGGTTACAGCCAACTGGGAAACGGGACAACCAACCAAGGAGTAGCTCCAGTGCTGGTGTCTGCCAACCTGCTCAATAAGAAGGTCACAGAGGTGGCCTGTGGCTCTCATCACTCAATGGCTCTGACTGACTCAGGAGAAGTGAGTGTCTGCATGCAGCAGCTGTGCAAAACCTTTCTAATGACGCATGTGATTCAGCTTTGGCAGTGCTGAGTCACACAGACCACCTCAGGGCCCCCAAGTCCAATCACAGCAGTAGTTGATCCCTCTGAGCTGAAAACTAAGCTCAGCCTTAAGTACGCTATTGTGCTTCAAACTACTTCAAATATAGTCGGCTTCGCACTGTAGCGCGTTGTTATCCTGCTGGTTCCCAGATATTCACTGTGGTTGAATATCTTGAATAGTTTGAATTCACATGTGCTTGTTGTTAAAGTAATATTTCGCCATTGTGGGACACTTATTTGTTTTCTTGTCGAGAGTAAGATGAGAAGATTGATACGACTGTCTGGGAATGGTGTCAATCTTCTTATCTAACTCTGCAAGAAAGCAAACATCCGTAATATTTCCCAAACTGTTGAAGTGGCATTACAAAAAAAAAGCAAGAAATGTATTCAAATATATTTTATTGGAATCCATTTCCACCTCTTCTCTTGCGCAGGCCGTCTCTCTGTCACTGTAACCGACACAGCCACTAAGCTTTATGCAAATGAGCGTATGACATCATCTGCCGACTTTTTATGCTAGTGCTAGCTGCATTCATTGAAAAGGAGTTGGCAACGCTGCACAGGACACACTGCATTTTGTTTTTCATGGCTTTTGTGCCGTAGATCTAGGCCTTCATTTGCCGGGGGGGATCGTACCCGGTGGACCGAATTGCATAGTGAAAGCAAGGCTTATAGGGAGCCAATCTAAACGCTGATGGTGTCATTATTCTACAGCCGTCGCATTGTATAAACAACATTTACTTCATAATGATAAATCAAAGCAAAAAACTTGTATATTGCCACTTTAAAGGAGCAGTGTATTATGATAGGAAATGGTAAACCGCACTATACTGTCCTTTTTTAGTAAATTTATTAGCCCAGCTGATCCACTATAATCACAGTTGGAATATCATAAAACCATCTTTATGAACTACGTTCATTACTGCTGCTGTACACATGAAGGACTGCTCGTTGCAGTTTAGCCTCCTCTAAGGGGACGTAAAAGCTGGAATTTTATAACATAGGGTACAAGTGGGAATGGATAATATGTTTTGTTGGGTCATATAACCGTCTGCTGGTAAATTAATGGCAAAGATGTGGGATATTTAACTCTCCTTCATGTCTGCCAGGTGTATGCATGGGGCTACAACAACTGTGGTCAGGTGGGTTCAGGCTCCACGGCGAACCAGCCCACACCCCGCAGAGTGTCGAGCTGCCTGCAGAACAAAGTGGCTGTCGGCATCGTCTGCGGGCAGACCTCGTCTCTGGCAGTGGTGGACAATGGAGAGGTGACTGTTTGGTTTTATAGCTCCAGTATAAAAAAGCTATAAAAACCAGTGCTATAAAAACCAGTGTTATCCATCTCCAGGCCACCACAGCACTCATGTTCTCTGCGTGTCTCTGCAGGTGTACGGTTGGGGCTACAATGGGAACGGACAGCTTGGACTTGGAAATAATGGGAACCAGCTCACTCCCTGTCGCCTTGTAGCTCTGCAGGGTTTGTGTGTGCAGCAGGTATGAGATTACACACTCACAAAAACCTTTTTATTTGGGCATCTCACCCTCTGTCACCCAGGATTTATACGATGGTGTATCAGAGCCATAATGGATAAAATATAAATGCATTATGGAGCCGGGGTAGGGGGGTATTATTTAGAGAAAAAACTCAGAGATTAGAGTCACAAATCTACTGGGAAAAAATTGTCCCTTTTTACAACTTTTTTTTTTTTTTTTTAAATAAGTAAAAACGGCACAGACAGAAATGAGCAGTAGCTGAAACTGGTCTGACTTGAGCAGAAAATTGTGTGTTAGTGTAGAACTGCATCGTTCATAGGAAGAAACTGATTGAGAAAATGTTTTCAGGTCCGTTTTAGACGTTGGTTTGTTATCAGTTCTGAAGGCGCGGCTGTTTGTACGTCCACTTTGTTTGTTTACATTGCAACAATGTCAATCTTTGTATAAAATACTTACTCCTATCGTAGCATTCTTCAAGACTGGTGCAATAACAGGTTTTTAAATTCCATCTCAATCATAATAGTAATAGACTATTATTTAGTAACCGGAGCCAAAAGTGATGCCTTTTTCTTGTCGAACCAAGAATCAAAAAATCCAGAAGGTGTACAATTTCTAAGAAGCTGTACGAGATGAGAGTATTGAGACCTTTTTTTTCCTTCTTTTTTTTTTGAAGGAAGCACATTTCTTTATTTTTATTCAGTGTAAAGTAGATTTTGCTTGTGTTGCTTTAAAAATGTGTAAACTTCTTATGTGTATTAGATTTGGCGTGTTGTCTTACATCTAAAGTTTTTTTTTTTTTTTTTTTTTTTTTTTTTTCTCCTTCCCCCCTCTGCAGATTGTCTCCGGCTATGCCCACTCCCTGGCGCTAACGGACGAGGGGTTGCTTTTCGCCTGGGGTGCCAACACATATGGACAACTGGGCACTGGCAACAAGAGCAACCAGCTGAGCCCACTTCTGATCATGACCGACAAAGAGAGGTGAGCGAGAGCATCGCCACAGATCTAACACGCCCTCTCCTCGCTGCTGTTGACGCTGCTGACTCTCTCCTCTGGCCGCTCTGACAGGATTGTGGAGGTTGCTGCCTGTCACTCCACACACACGTCAGCGGCTAAGACTCAGAGTGGTCAGGTGTTCATGTGGGGCCAGTGCAGGGGCCAGTCCATAGTGCTGCCTCACCTCACGCACTTCACGTGCACCGACGATGTCTTTGCATGCTTCGCCACACCATCAGTTATGTGGAGGCTTCTTTCCATGGGTAAGATCAAAGACTGCACCAGTGCTTTCTCATGTTTAGTTAACCGCAAATGAGGTTTCTGTTACTGACGATTTACTGAAGCCATTTTAAAGTCAGTTGTTGGTCCTTTCCCGACGAATGCTTTTGAAAGAGCCTCTCCCTTTTTAAGCCCATGTAAATATTTATTTATTCATTATTCTTTCAGAGACATTGTCCTTTTGTCATCGTAGAAAAAGAACAAATCTATTCATGTGTAGTAAGCCGTGACGGTGAGCAAGCATTCACAATACCATCAGCCTGAAACTGAAGCAGCTCAATGGACTTTAGCCATCATTACTTTTATTTTTTTACATCTGCACATTTGTTCAGTTCTGCTGATCTGATGTGCACGGACTAAAAAAAACTATTTTAGGATTTAATTCTGGAATTATTTAATGATTCCAATTAAATCATTAAATGTCAGTGTGCTGATTCTTTTCAGAGCAAATAAAACAAAAAGTGAGTGTGAGAAGCTGAGACCGGGCTCCATCGTTTAGTAAAGGTGGATTCTGAAGCCTACACAAGTATATCATTTGCTCCATTTGATAGAAGATGTGGGATGATGGTCTGGTTTCAGCCAGTTAATGTTTATACACTTCAAGGCTGATGTGAGTAATTTATTCAAAAGGTATTTCTTGGCCCTCCCATGCAGGCCTTTAGGTATTGATTGAGCATCATTTGACATTTAATTAGTACCAAATGACATAGTTCTTTACTGGAAACTAACATGGAAATTGTTTGGAACACATAAAATAAATCCTCAAAAAACTGATCCATCCTGTTTCAGTCGGTACAAGTAATATGTTAGTCATTTAAATTGCTGCTACAGTTTTTCATCTTCCTAATGCCAGAGCGTGTGTGTTCGTGCGTGGGTGTTTTCTCCCTGCAGAGCACGATGACTTCTTGACCGTGGCTCAGTCTCTGAAGAAAGAGTTTGACAACCCGGAGACAGCCGACCTCAAGTTCTGCGTTGACGGCAAATACATCTGTGTCCACAAAGCAGTTCTCAAAATCAGGTCAGGGATTTCATCTCACGGCTGTCAGTCAGTCATGAAACTTCAGAATATAAATAACTTCTGTACCTCTCCTGAAACAAACTGTTGTGCAGGTGTGAACACTTCAGGTCCATGTTCCAGTCCCACTGGAACGAAGACATGAAGGAGGTGATTGAAATAGATCAGTTCTCGTACCCTGTGTACCGCTCCTTCCTCGAGTTCCTTTACACGGACAATGTGGAGCTGCCTCCTGAGGACGCTATCGGTCAGAACCGCACACGCGTCACAGCCTGAGTTTTACTGACAATTGTTTCTATGTTTGCTGTTAAAACTTGTGATTTGATATCTGTGTCCCTCAGGGCTGCTGGACCTGGCCACATCGTACTGCGAGAACCGCCTGAAGCGCCTGTGTCAACATATCATAAAGAGGGGAATCACCGTCGCGAACGCCTTCTCGCTGCTGTCTGCTGCGGTGCGCTACGACGCAGAGGTCAGTCGGATAACTACCATCTGTTTTGTACCGCAGCCTCCCGGGGTCACATGGTTAAAAAAAACTTTATGTAAATCAGTGGGATTATTAAACCATGCCCTTGGATTCACAAACCGTGGGTACGTGATACTTAAGTATTTTTGTCCTTTTTTATGATAATTAAATGCGTAATACTTAAATAAAACATGCTCCTGAAAAGCTCTTTTTTGATGCAGATTTTAAACGCATCTACTGGCTTGGGATAGTTTTTTTTATTTTTTTTATTGTTTCTTTACATTTCAAGGTTGGAAAAATACCAAACCAGTAGGAGCTGCTTGTGCTGGTCAGAAAAAAAAAGGGCCCTAAGAGTTGTTCCAAGTATTTTTTTGGTCATTTCTTAAAGAACATGGGACCAACACGGAGAAGCATTTTCTCATTTGTGCTCTTACCTTTTTTGTCATTCAGGACCTGGAAGAGTTCTGCTTTAAGTTCTGTGTGAATCACCTGACCGAGGTGACCCAGACCACCGCTTTCTGGCAGATTAACGGCGACCTGCTCAAAGATTTCATTTGTCGAGCCAGCCGCTGTGGAGCCTTCAAAAACTGACCTCAAACGAAGGTCATTATAGACTCTGAAGCAGAGGAGGATGCGACGACTCCGGGAGTGACGTCTTAAAGGACTTCGTCACTCCCAGTCGGCTCCACGGACCTTCACTAACACGTGGTCACACACACACTTATGTCTTTAGAAATTCAACATCACTGTCAAATTATTCAGCTCATTCCAGAAGAAGACCCGTGTGTCCATCACAGTCCAGCTACAGCAGTTGTTTGCCACAGTGCCTGACTTCCTATTCATTTCACATATTGTGTAAAGCAGGGCTTGAAATGCATTGCGAGACGTACTCTCGCTTGAAGAAGTTGTTTCAACTTGAAATATTCTTGCTAGTTGCCTGATATCACTTTACTTTTTGCTATTTTTTTTTTTTTTTGTTGAATTGACCAAGTTACTTATTTTGTGTTTGCACTTGTTTTCGAAATAAGATTTTGTTCCTCTTTACTAGGAATACTAGATAGACTGGATGTGCCATCGAGAATCATGGTGTTCGGGTTGAGGTGTGAGGCGGTTTGCACTTTTAGATGTCAGGACAGATGAAGTATGTTGAAGGTTGGACACTGACATATCAAGAATACAGATTAAAGCCTTTTATTAAAGGGAACATTTGCAACCTTTTCATGTGGACGTCCAACCAGTGTTGATGGTAAATGTAGTCAATTGAAGCAATTCATTCCTCAGTGCGTGCTATATTGACAGAGAAAGCAGAGTTCTTCGGCAATGTCCCAGGATGCAGATGCGGGTGATGTCATTGATGCTACGTTCATATTTTATACCGTCTGATTTTGAGATGCCATTGTCGCAATTTGCAAAAACTAAAAACATTTTAAACTTACGGTTTATGTGTTTTTGAGCGCCATCTAGAATACGGCCTCTGGTTACTCCGAGACTAGAAATGAAAGCTGAAATAGTTTGTAGTTCTACGTTGGATGCAGGACGAACAGACATCGCAGCCGCAAACTCGGCTTCCTCTGTCAATATAGCACGCACTGAGGACTTTATTGCTTCAATTACCACCAACACTGATTGGATATCCGCATAAAAAGGTGGCAAACTTTCCCTTTTTTTTAAGTCTGTTTTAGGTCAAACTCCATTTATTTTTTTAGCCTTAGTGGCTGCGGGATGATCTTCTGTCGAGGTTGTAAGACGACCCAAAGAGGGAGATGCGGGTTACAAGTGAGATTCAGTCTTAAACTGTTACAGGTGTGAAAATGATGCTGCTACCTTTTTTTTTCTTTTTTGTGGATTCCATAGATTAGAAAGTTTTATTTCTTGCAGCTACAACTCTGTAATATAGATTTTTTTTAATTTTTTTTTTTTTAAAACAATCATTTACAGTGTTAACATTTATTAAGTTAAGTGATATCTGCTGAGTATTTTTGAAGAACATATTTGCTCATTTCTATGCAGGACATTTTTACTTCAAAATCAATAATTATGTGATTGATTGATATTGATTTGATACTGAGTTATCAATTGCCAGTTTAATTGTGTGACCTTTGCAAACAAATGGGGGGGGAATAAACTTGTTTTCTGTAAACAAATATTTTTGAATATTAAATATATTGCAATTAACCTATTTGAAAAAGACGTGATTTTCATGTATCAGTAATAGAGTTTGACGGGCGATTATCACAATGACCAGATCTCTTATTGTGCATCAATAAACAAGATGCAAACCATCTTTATACAGAATATATACACAGCGGAGAGAGTGTTTCGTTTCATCATCGATGAACTGAATTTTTTTTTTAGACCACTTCAGTGGAAATGTTGGTAGTTTTGTTCCTAGTAAAATGTTCTGCTTGAGATTTGTACTTTTGAGTAACGTCTCGTTCAGTTTACTCCGAGTCTACGATACAGATGTGAAACTGTTAAATGCTGTGATCACTTTAGGTTCTGCCTGTTCTTCCTTTTTTTTTTTTTTGCACTAGGAACAGCTTCTCTAAAGTAAAGCTGCAATATGTGCTGCTGTTGAATCTACACGTAAAGATGTATGAATATACAGATATATTTACAGATCAGTGTGAGGGAAGTTCTTAATGAGCCGAGTACTGTAAACCAAAGAAGCTGATGGAGGCCGAAGTGATGTCTCGCACCGGAGGTTATTAGACCTTGTACAAGGAGACCAGATGATGAGCAGCGCAAGTGAAGACAGAGCTGCAGACAGAGCTGCAGCGCAAGTGAAGACAGAGCTGCAGACAGAGCTGCAGCGCAAGTGAAGACAGAGCTGCAGCGCAAGTGAAGACAGAGCTGCAGCGCAAGTGAAGACAGAGCTGCAGCGCAAGTGAAGACAGAGCTGCAGCGCAAGTAGACGCTTGTGCCAAATTTAGAAAGGCAATTGTTTCCAACATTATTTTATTGAACAAATGTAAAGACTGAACTGAACACACAAGACACAAATATTGATGGTTATTTCGTCAATGACTGTATGAATTGTTCAAAGACTCACGAGGGGCATGAGTTATGACTGAAAGATATGACACTTATAAAAAAAAAAAAAGGTTCAAGCACAAGAAATATGCAACATGTTTCACGTGCACGATCAGTTTTACTCTAGGACATTTAAAAGATTGTAATCCTGAACGAGACTAAACGTGAATTCCTCTTGGATCAATAATGTAAACAGAACAGACTTCTAACTCCGCTGTGCGCTCAGGATGCAGAGGATTACAAATACTCGACTTAACTGCAGCATTATTTCAGCTCTTCTGTCCTTTTTGATTACTAGGTTGAACTTTTATCTTTATTTACATTTAAAAACAAGACTTAAGTGCATAAATGGTGCATTAGACCTTTTTGGCTTTTCACTGACCAGAGTTCAAAGCTGCAGAGTTCCTGTAAATACCAACAGTTTTGAGGAGCAACCTTTTGAGACTTACTATTGGAGGTAGTAAAAACTTGTAGTTGTATAAAGAACAACTTTGGACTAGTTCGCTTCTCCATGTACAACAGGGATGAAATGTTTTGGTTTTTCTACAGTAGGTCTAAAATAAAATATCAAACAACATATCGGCTTAACATCATAAAAAGTACCAAGTAACAAACTTAAGTAAACGTTTCTTTACAAAGGAGTTATTTTAACAATTTGAAATTTCCAGCAAACTTGGTTTGGTTCATAGTGTTGGATGTGAAACATTTAAGACAAATATTCTTTTGAAATGTAACCTTTTTGTTGTTGTATGATACATTCATGTGTGTCATCTTTTCCAAATGTAAAAGCAGCATTTTAAAATAATTTCTAGTCATCAGACTGAAATTTTAGCTCATATTGTAAGAATTCAACATTTTAACTCTTTCAAGGCTTTTTTTTTTTTTTTTTTTTTTTTTTTTTAAATATATTTTTTTATATGATCAAAGCCAACATTGGTTCACATCCAAACCTTTCCCACTGGTTTAAATATTAAGACAAACATCAATAAAACAAATGCAAAATTGTACAGTTTTTAAAAATAAAAAATCATTTAAAAAATCATTTAAATTTAAAATGGTGATAATCACAGACAGAGAGTTACCTGTAAACACTAATCTCACAGTAGCTGCTGGACTCATCTCCTCAGGGCTGACACAGCCTCCTCCAGAGCTGCTGCCGCCCTTTGCAGCTCCATTTGTTTCCCTTGTAGCTCTGTTAAAACGATATGTTGTCCTTTTTACAAATCATTCACATTTTCATCACAAGAAAACTGGCAAAGCTGAATTTGTAAGTTCAGTGTGGACCTGCATCTAGACTCAAAAGTTTAAAACAAAGTCTGAAGCTCCAAAATGTTATTAATGAAATAAATTATGAAATACACACTGACATGAATAAATTGGATGTATAAATGAAACAATTTGTGAAATACACACACACACACACACACACACACACACACACACACAATCTTAACCTTTTACATAAGCCCCCATTCTGCAACCAACACCGTCACTTATTTAATGTCCATTTATTTATTTGTTGTTAATTACTGCTGAATATCATGCACTGTTATATTGAAGGATTTACATGCCAGTGGAAGAACAATCCACGCCTCACTTTTTTAAAGTTTTTAAGATGCGCAATTGACATAGTCTTAAATGCCAGAGACAAGTTTCTACTGTATGCAAATCTAAATGGACAATTAAGTAATCTAAAGCGGAGGATAGGCAAGACTTGACCAATCAGATTCGACTGTTTTAAATTGTTAGTCGGGGACACCACAAAAAAAAGAAAAAAGTTATAGTATAACATAAAAATGTTGTAGTATAGTAAGCTATAAAAAATGTCCAAAATAATTAAATAATAAATCACAATATAATACGTCATAAGAAATGTTATAAAAATGTCATAACATTTTTTATTTAATTATAAACAAGACCCCTTATCTCATAGATGTTTTTTTTTTTTTTTTAAAATATCCTTTTAAAAGTGCATATTTACATGTTATCGTGGCACTGTAAAATGACTCCAGGTGCCCAAGTGTGTAACCGAGGTACCAACAAACATTCCCATCCTTTGAGCCACACAACACTTTACTTCACCTTCCTGCTGCTTGGCCACGAGCTCTGCCAGTTTCCCAGAAGCCGTCATCACAGTTAGTGCAAGATCGTAATCTGTGGGAGGAAGAGAGAGCGCTTTATAATCCGGTTTGACACATGAATAAAGCTGTCACAGTAACTTGTGAGTCCCTCACCCTCCTGACTGGCCCGGTCCAACAGAATTCTGCTGGAGATATCATTTATCTCATTAATGAAACCAGTGAAGATGGCCTGTGTGCATCCTGCCTCGTTGCAGCTTTTCCAGAAGCTGGTGGCGTCAATGTTGGGCTCTGGGTCTGGGGGAGATGCCGGAGGAGGGGGACAGTAGGACGTCTTTGTAACGACGGTTTCAGGAGGAGCTGAGGTAACGTCTGAGCTGCGAGGTTTGTAGACAGGGGGTCCAGCAGGGCTCTGCTGTGGGACAGCGTTGTGATGATTAGGAATGTGGACGGGACTCTGCTCAGGACGGGACCCTGAGGGAGAAAAAAAATAAACTGAGTGACGTAACTCCGGTTGGATTTTTGACTAATTTGCAAACTTCCTCCGCTCACTAGACAAGTGCTATACACTGTTTCCCATTTAGCATTCATTGCAAATGCCCCTTTCAGCCATTCAAAGCTCCCTCTGCATGACCCGTAAGCAGTATCACAGCTCACGTCACTCATGTTATTGTCATAAATAAATCGAACGTGAAAGGCTAACCGTACAAATGTGGATGTCTGCTTTGTAAAGTTGAACGCTTGTAGACTTTCACACAAGACGTGTGTTTACAAATGTGTGAACTGCCAAATAATGCCATTGCAGTTTATTTCTTTTTTTTGCATTTCTGGCCAGTAATCCTACACAGTGTATTATTATGTAGAATTCATTTGATCCTAATTTCAAAGTGACTTTTTGCTGCAAGAAAAACGCATCCAGAGTGGGGAAAAAGGTGAACATGGAGACGGAAGCCCCATTCATACCATGATTCATTACCTGAGCTGGTTAGTGATTTTAATCAGTTTTATACTACGGAAACATTTTCAGCCAAATCTATATCAAGGTGCCATTTATTCCAGCCAAACTGCCCAAAGCCAGGCAGCCTGTAGCACAAAGGGGAGAACCTGGTTTAAAGCCAGTGTGTCGGCAAGTAACAGTGATCCTGAGCAAACCAAGTCGGGCGCTCTGTGTATTGTTGCTAAAAATGAAGAAACCTAAGTTCTCTTCCTAGTTTATGCATGCACTGTATAACCACGATCAATATCTTAAGTCTTGATCCTGGTTATGTTTATATACTGAATTTTAACTGCACTCTAAAAAAGTTCCATCTCATCATCTGACCGCCTGTGAAACGAACAGTAAGTAGAGTCAAGTTTACCTTCATCGGCTCCCTGTGCCACCTCTACCTCTGTCTTACACGAAACCATGCAGGCAAATAAAGTTGGTGTAGTCTGAGTTGAGACTGAAGGCGCTGGAAGTGAGAGAGACAAAGGAAGCAGCAGACTCTCTGACTCCGCATCCTGAGAGGAGCAAACGCACGTCAGATGAGTTAATCCTGATGATAAACCACATATAAATCCCATATAAAAAAATAAATAAAATAGATTCTGGGATTATATATCTGAGGCAGATTAGCTTCAAGAAATGAGTTGAGACCAAATCTACTACAGGACTAAATGAGAAATGAGTAGAAATGTTCAATAGAGTATAAACGACGAGATGAGAATGTATAGCAGTTGAGGAAAAAACAAGCATCCAGTGAACAACTCACTGAAGGTATGATCATCTCATCTGCATCTCCGCTCTCCTCCACTGGATTTCCTGTAGGAGATTGCAGGAGTTTGAAAACCATTTGTATCTTATGTCTATATATATATATATGAAGTGAATGTGCTGTGACAGCCTACCTGAGGTGGGGCCTTCAGTGTCTGCTCTGTGAGGGGAGGACATCAAACTGTTATTCTCTACTGTTGTTTTTACACTGACCACAGAATAGAAACTGAACATCTGAACAGCGATCCGATAAAACAAACCAGTAATGGAAACTATTATTGAAATAAAATGATTTAAATTCCCAAAAGATATCCAATTTACGATAATCTTCTTTTTTTTTTTTTAAACGGCAAATGCCAATTTCTGAAAAGCTGAAAAAGGTAAAGTACAGAAATAATTGTTTTCTTGATTAAATGACAATTCATTTGACGAAATGAACTAATTGTTTCATCACCAGAGAGGTAACCCTGTTTGTGATATTGCTGTTCCTTCTAACATGTACAGCAACTGAGGTGAACAAACAAAAAAAACAATAGCAACATATTTCAATATAATGCAACACAACCACCACAATCTACAAAAAATACCACATAAATTAGTCACCACACAAACAAAATAGTAGTAGCTTTAACAAGGTCACACAATTGACAGAATAATGCAAAAAAACCTAAAATTTATTGCACTTATTTTCAGATAATTAAAGGTTCAATCTCACCTGAACAACTGACGCACAGTCAAGAGTGTGTGTGTGTGGGGGGGGGGGGAAACAAAAAATAAATATCAGATTATGAACATCTTCAGCCTCTAATGATGTGACTGAGGAGAAATCAAAGATTAGATTTACCCCGGGCTCTGGAACAAAGTTTTCACTTTCGTCTAAATCCGTCTCTAAAGGGGCAAATATGGCCATTTCAGAATCAGGTTCATTATTCTCTGTAGAAGAAGAGGAATCTAATTAAACTGTGTTAGCCGCTTCACAGAACAGTGTTAAATATGTTAAATTCTCTCATGTACTGTAAGTGTGTCAACCTGAATCTGAAGAATCATCAAATGTTGAAATCTTCCAGGGTTTGAATCTACGTTCAAAGAGCGTCCCTTCCTGCCTGTGGCAGAGGACAGAGGTTAACTGTGAAGGAGCATTCAGACCAAACGCAAAGCCAGTTTTAATGTCCAAAATAAAATTTAAGAAAGTTTGAAAAAAATAAAACAATTAAATGCAAAGCCGAGAGAAAAGGGAAGTGAAAATGCGCTTCGCATTTTGGGCTGAACACACCTTTTTAAACTTTATAAACAGTTTATGGAAAAGCAAAAAGTGATGGGGCTGCATTAAACAAAAGCAAGGATGTTATAGAAAAGAAATAACTGCCAAAAATAATTACACTTTTTATTTAAAAAAAAAAAAAAAGGACCAGTGCGTAAAGAGAGAAAAAAAAAAAAAAAAAGCTCAAACATAAAGAACAGCACGCAAATTCCACACACTTACTTGTCCCTGCAAATCAACCGCCTCTGTTTCAAAAAGCAAAAGCAGAATGATTCAAATGACTTTGAAAAGAAAGTATTGAAAAGCTTTATTCAAAGTGGCCTTGACCAATATGTGTACCTTTGAAGACGAGGGCGTCGCAGTGTCGGGTGAGTTGGAGTCACTGCTGTACACAGACGAGCGTCCGGCTGTTGCAGACTCATCTGTCGAGAAGAAAAGACATTTAATCAGTAAACTAAGAAGAAGAACCCCTTGACAGAGATGCTCTGTGCAGGACATACCGTGGTTCCTCTTGTGTGAACCAGGAGCATGTTTGTCACTGTGTGACCTAAAAACACACGCGGCAGGTTGTTACAAAGTGATCAGACTTTGATGCTAAGAGCATAGAAATGTTTAGTTGTAGGCTTATAAAGAAAGATGTTTTCAAAATGTGAACATACTTACGTAATGTTAGAAGACAAACTTTCCAAGCTGATATTTCCTTCCGCCTTCTCACAGGTCAGGCAATGTACCTCATGAAAATAAAAACAGATATCATTACTTGCTAAAGACGGTTTGGGGCCAGGTGTGTTTTCAACAAATTACCATTTACTTCAAGACATAAATATAGAATAAAAAAAAAAAAGTTTTTTCCTGTATTGATAAATCCTAAAGTCGCTGCATCATGAACACGAGCACTGTGCTTTATTTTGAGACCCACATACACCATCTTGCTGCTGCAAAAAAACTCACTAGGGCACAAAATGTGTATTAATCTGCCCCTGAAAGTAGTCCCCAATAAATGCACTATTTCCTCCTGCTTGAGTGACGTTTGCTGAAAGCTACAGTGCTCAACTGTTTTAGGAAATGCTGATCCTTCATTTTAGATTTGCAGTTTTAAGTGGTTTGTCATAAATCTATGTAGTAGATAGTTCCATAAATTCAACCTTAGATGATCCGGGTTCATTGGGATTTTTGGATGTTCGGGACTTTGAGGCGGGAGAGGGACGTATATTGATGGAGTTGTTGTTTTCTAGAAATGGAAAAGAAAGATTCAACACATAATATGTCATGCACTGAAAAAAGTTGTCTACAGGAAGAAGGGCAAAACATTCTCCACCTACCTTGTGTTTGAGGATAGTGATTGATGCAGTACAGCCTGAAGCACAAAAACACATAGTTTTACAATAAAAACGAAAATAACAAATGTAGTTCTTTCTTCGTACTGCAGTACAGGGTACTTTATAAACACAAGATACTTTTGTAGACATATAGAAAACAGTTATGTTGGACTAACTCATATGTCTCCTTGACTGCATCCTCCACAATCATCGCTCTTTCTTGAACAGCACACGGGTAGTGGTAAGACTTCTTGCAGCGTTTGACTTCACACCCAGCAGTGGCACCCCTCAGCTTACATTTGTTACAGATCTAATGCAAACACACGAGTTACACAACAACAACAACTACCAAAATAGCTCCCAGCACACAATTAATGTTATTACGCCTATTCATATGTGGAAAATGTCAATATGTCATATTTACCAGTTGTCTTCCTCGTTTCACCTCACTCAGCACATCCTCCACAGAGAAGCCAAACAGATCGTCAAACTTCGGAGAACTCCGGCAAAAAAGACCCGAGGAAAATAACTGAGAAAAAGTGAAGACAAAATATTTAAGACAGTAAAACTGTAATTTAAGTGTTACACTGTAGGAGCTGGAATACACAGTTGTAAATAAGGGCCTTAATGGATATAGACCTATATATAT
>CALSCE010009132.1:6414739-6488276 GCA_943593645.1 Bovichtus variegatus
ATATATATATACATGTTATTTTAAAGCATACATGCAATATCCCCTGGTTGAAGACTGGATATACATAGTTCATTAAATATATGATAAATTGACACTATTCCCTTTACAATACACCAAGACAATATAGAGTTTGGTCAAGTTGGATCATAAAGACGACTTTACGTGAGACGCATAACTTGAATATTAACATTCCTCCAAGTCATCTTGTGCTGTACATAGTTCTCTAGCAATTCATGCCTGTGACATAGGAACACATAAGATAAAAAAAACATAGCACAAATGAGTTTAATATAACAAAACAAAGCACAAATGAGTTTAAGATAACAAATCAAAAAGCACAAATGAGTTTACTATAACAAAACAAAGCACACATGAGTTTAATATTCACCAAGCAGTTCTGGTGAGCAGTGACGTCATCTTTGGTCGATAACGCTCCGGTTATCTTCGTCTCTTCGGGCTGCTGACACAGTGCGCAGCTCAACTTCTCCTCTTCAGCCATCACTGTCGATGAAGAGCAGATACAGTCAAGTCTAGTCTTTACGTGTGTGCTCACAGGGTCACTACACACGTTAGGTCGTTGCTCGTAAACTACTTCCTTACAGTAAGTGGTTGCCAGGTTGGGTTCGAAATATCCCCCATTGAGCTCGGAGAAATAAAGTCCCACAGTTCAGTTCGACCTCTTGTGGAAGTTGTTTGCAGTGGTGGAAGAATTATTACCAAGTATACATATAGTGTACTATACTGTGAAAGTCCACTACAAGTAAAAAGTCCTGCATTCAAAAAAAGTATTATCAGCTAAATCTACTTAAAAGTATCAAAACCAAAAGTACTCTTTCTGCCGAAAAAAGTTCCCCCGTCAGTGTTTTACTATTACATATTATATATGTTTAGGGTTGTGCTACTTTTAACTAATACTGCACAGAAAAATCCTTCATCCTTCAGTTTATCAGAAACATTAAAAGAAATAATAATAATAATAATAAACAATTTTGGCGATACATGGTTCTTACTGGACAGGAATATGAAGTTTGGTATTCTGAAAAGTAACTAAAGCTGTCAGACAAATGTAGTGGAGTAAGAAATACAATATTTTCCTGGGAGATGTAGTGCAGTAGAAGTAGATATTTGCATAAAATGGAAATACTCAAGTAAAGTGCAAGTGCTATAAAATTGTACTTAAGTAAAGTACTTGAGTAAATGTACTTAGTTACATTTCACCACTAGTTATTTGTGGGAATTTAGCAGAACTATATTATGTTTCCTCCACAACATAATTGACTGTAGTCAGGATTTTAGTCAGTGGCAGAAGAAGTATTCATAATCATCATGACATTCAACAGCTGCCCTCTGCAATGCTGATCACTAAATGCACATTTTAATTTTTCAGTTTTTATTTTAATTTCATAATCCTTTTCTACCACAAAAATCTTTATGGAGCGTTTCCACCGCTGTGATCGACACAGACAGGTTCTGTTGTTGAGATTTGTCTTGCTTTATTGATGCGATTTAGCTTTATAAACACATTTTCTGGATCACTGGAGCTTGAATAATTATAATTGAAATTACATTTAAATGCCTCTTAAAATTGACACACAAAAAAAGAAGAAACAAATATTGCAATAGGTTTCCCCTGCAATGTATTTGGTAAAAAAAAAAAAAAAAAAAAAAAAAAGCATAAATGGCTGGTTTTTAACAAACTTGGCAACCCAGTTGGACAGTTTCACTTTCATTTCTGGTCTTCAGGACTTTTACAGTCAAGCTATCTGACGCCTTGTCTGCCTATTTGTCATATCTGCACACACATCCGCTCCAGATGTTTCAGAAATGCATCAGTTACGTTAGTCATTAAACAATGGACCAGTATTACCCTATAACGAGTGATAATGAGACGCAAGTAAAAAAACATTTAATTAGCTCTTCAGACGTTTTGTGTGCAAAAATCTATATATATATCTTATAAAGAAACTAAAATTATTAATTAAATGTAGTGGAGAAAAAAAAAAGTATATTTCCTTCTGAAATGTAGTGAAGTAGAAGTAGTAAGTGGCATGAAAAGAAAACAATTAAATAAAGTACAAGTATCTCAAATCTGTACTTAGTTACATTTAAACAGTGCAAGACATAGGAGTACCTCACAGTGCAATCAGGTATCAAGCGCTCAGCTATAAGACAAAAGAAGAGACGGTGACTGAATTATCACAAGTCGTTTATGTAAAAAAAAATTAGACAAGTCACACAGTAGTGACTTCACCATACTTAATGTACAATATAGCATCTCAAATAACAAACATTTCATGACAGACGGATATTAATGAACAATATCTACATTCAGAACATGATCCCTCCACAGGGAATAAGTTAGCGCTGTACAGTGACCTCTGATTATTCACATGGAGAAGCTTTTTTTTTTAAACTGTAGCGTACATGAAAACTCACAGAGTTAGACCATGAGGCCGTCAGAGACCCCCAAAAAAAAAACAAAAAAAAAAGCTCAAACACAAAGTCTGGGCAGCTGGTGGCAGAACAGGTTCCTAACGACGACAGAGAGACGAACAACAGAGTGAAAAGACAGAAAGAAAAGAAGAAAATTAAAAAGTGATATATTAGGGCTTTTTTTGTTTCTTAAAAATAAATAAACCCATGTAAAGGGAAAAGCAGTGTAAAGGGGGAGAGAAGACTCAGAAAACATCCATTCATCGCCCTAGGTTATATTTACAGTAACTGTGAAATTATAATAATCACTATTCTTTTTCCACCTTTAATGTGAACACAGATAGATGCATTAACTGAGATCAGTCCCGCTGGTCCATTCATACATCTATTACATTATAAACCCGGGGATCCTCTGTTCTTCTTTGAAAAATAAAATACAGACAAGTGTATGACAAGAGGAAGATCACTTTACTATACTTTCTGTGATGCATTTATCTATTCAGTATCTGTGTGCACATGTATAACATATCATCTGAATAATTGGTGTATGTGCATGAATTTATTTTTATTTATTTGTTTAAAGAAGAAAAAAAAAAATACAGCTTTCTGTGGAAAAATGACAAAATTCTTAAGGAGTACCAATGTTGGCAATACAGCACAGATGCTAGCATTCGCGAGGGCAGTTTGGTGATGGAGGAAGTGCTGAGGAGTTCAGGGTTTGATGTCAGAGAAGCTTGTGTAGGTTTCACTGCAGCTGGACGATGTGCTGAGGTTTCCAGAGCCGCTGCCTTCTGGTAGAAACACGCACATATATATTGAGGATTCATGTCAGCTGTGGTGTGCTTGCTTAACAACTATCGGTTCATGTGTCACACACTTTATTTGGGATTGTTTGCTTGAATACCTGAGCTGGTAAGTGACTGGCAAGACTTGGACTTTCCAATGAGCGTGAGAAGATTAGCAGCTGTGATCCAGCCCTCTTTAGAGCTGCTCAGGTTACGCACCAACCTGGATGACCACACACACACACACACACACAAAAGTAAGCTGTGCTGCTTTATATATATTTATTCATTTCTCATAGGCAGCAGTAAGCCTGTAATCTCACCACTGTCCGTCGTCCCCCTCCTTGACCAGCTGCACCATGTCTCCGCTCTTCACCGAGAGCTCTTGAGCGCCGCCATTCTCGTAGTCAGCCATCACTGTATATTTGCCAGCACTCTGTTTAAAGTCCAGATAAGGAAACAGAAAAGGATACATACTTAAATTAGAAAATGAAGTCACGCTAAACCAAATGAATCAAGAATTGCATTAACATGTAGTTTAGTGCTACGAATGGACAAACCAACACGAGTCAATTTTAAAGCTGCACTAATCAATATTTGTACTATTCAAAATGAACCCACAGAGAATTATTACCCAACTCTGCAGATGCCCTCAGCACTACGGAGTGTTTTAGTGTCTTTCAATTGGTGCATGTCTACTTGTCTACTTTGAGCTAATTTCTCTGGTTTACTTCACTGTTTAGGTTCAGTCTCCCTGCTCTCATCTACCTCATTTCCAGCCACAGCTGGCAGATGTTTTCAGTGTAAAAGCTCTGACCAAACAAAAGTCATGTTAGCATTTAGCAGCTAAAGAGCCAGATATAATCCTCAGGAGCGGGTGGAGGCCAAATGTCACATGAAAAACAACTCCTAATGAATGCTAATGTTGCTGTGTGTCTGCTGGAAGAGTAAACATGCAACCGTTTCCTTCCTGTTTTAAACAACAATTTAATGAGGTGACAATATGTTAATGTTGCGTTTTTGTTTTGCAACTCTAAACTTAATAAAAAAACATTACATTTGTTCACCTTGTGGGGGTCAGCCTCCCATTTGGTGACAATTGGAGGCAAGTCCCCATAATTTGACTGTGTAAACAGTGTGATGAATACAAGAACAGGCAGGTGGACACATCGTCACACAGTGACTCACCAGCTTCTTGCCGTTGTCTTCCTCTGGGTCAGAGTTAAGAGCATCTTCAGCACTGGAATAGCCGTCATGCTCCTCTGAGGCATCCAGCGACAGGGAGGTCTTGTTCCAGCCTGAGGGGAGGCGGGAGACACAGGTTTAGTTTAACGCTACATTTATCTTCAGCTGCTGTCAAACATGCAGTGAACTGCAGTGAGAGATCTACCAAGTGAGAGTGAAAAAAGTGAAAGAGTGAGAAAAGAACTACAAAAAGCAATTTTGAACAGAGAAGGAAAAAACTCCAAATCCCAGGAACCCCAGCATGACACAATCACAACTACGAGTGCTGCAGGGATGAAAAAGCCAAATGGGATTTTTCCATCGGATTTTGGATTATTGCAGAAAAAAGGCTCTGTAGCAAACAAACGTTTATGGTGCTTATGTTTTGTTTAGCAAGATAATCTTCACAAATGAACACCAATTTATGATTTGTAAAGCGTAAATGCAAAATTGCCAGAAGTAAAAAAAGCTAAGGTTATACTTTAAAAGGAACTACAGCATGGTCGCATGACTCCATGTTAAAACCACTAAGTTAAAAGGCACTCGTTAGCCTTTTTAAAAAACATGTAACGGTGTATTTTATGTTGAACAAAACCTGAAAAACTCTTAAGCATGTGTTAGCCACAGACCTTTTTTTTTTTAAGGCCTCCAACCAAAATCCCATTCAAATAACCCATCGACCTCAAGACAAGGCAACTGGAAGCGCAAAAAATGCCAACTCATTTCCGGGTTTTAGGACTCATTCCGGGAGCACTATTACCAAAAAAACTCCCAAGATTTGGGAGACAGGCATGCACCTCAATATTTTAAACTCTCTGACTCAAACAAAGAAAAAGTCACAAGCAGAAATTCCTCAATATTAGTGTGTATTTCTATTATTTTTGCTAATCCTGAAAGGAGTGTGGAAATGTGGCAGCAAAAACGGAGAAAGACCGTCTATAAAGTGTTTATAGTGGTAAAACAGTGGGCCCTACACTGTGTACCTCGCCACTTTGTCTGTAAGAGACTAGAGGTGCTGAACGCCCTGGCCCTCCTTAGGTGGAGGGGGGGGGGGCCTGCATCTGAGGGACAGGAGGCAATAGAAACACAGCCAGTCAGCAGCTACAGTCATTGAACCTTAATGTGAGAGACTAAGACTGAGCAAGGAACCAGACAGGAAGAGTAAGCAGATATTATTGAACAACCTAGTTACCTTTGAAGCCGAATGGCGTGGGGTCGCTCTGGCGCTTCGTCTTGTGATCGGGGCTTGTGGGAGAACCTGGCGTCAAGGAAGAAAAGAAAAAAAAAACAAAAGGGGAGGGATAAAGATGGTTGTTGAGCCCACAAAGAAATACCGACCAAAAATATTTCCACTTAAAAGTAAAATTTTGATGAGAAAAGCATGAAAAAACATCAAATCTCTGACTAAATGACACAGACGTACGGTAAACAAACAGCTGGATCAGAAAGGTTGAGGAAAGATGACCAACACAGAGAAAGGAAACTCATTCTAAGAAGGAGAGCACCTGCAAAATGCAGCTCAAAGTTCAGCAACATAGGCTTTTTTCAGAGAGGACATTTTGACATGTCACAGTAGCACGGGTGCAACTAATGAGGATTTCAATGACGGCTGAATTCCATTTAGTTGCCTCCGTTTCAGGGTCCTGGTATTGTGCATGCTGGCTCAGCGTCACACGGTCATGTTTTACTGGGACACATGAACACCACGGAGCCATCTTTAATAATATTAGTAACACTTGTGCTTTTCCTACGATGATAAGTCAAAGCTGTGAAAAAGACAAGGTGCTGGAGGGAATAAAGCCAGGGTTTACTAGAGCTGCGCGATACCTGACAACAGGGAAATCATCATGGATGGCAATGTAAAACATTTATCATCAGTAGTTGAGGGCTCTGCGGAGGGAAGCATGTCGTATTTCACCTACTGACCAAAACGTCTTTGAAGGACAGAATAAATAAAGATGCAATATTCCTTAAGTTAGATGAGAAGATTGATACCACACTCCTGTATGTACAGTAATAATTAAGCTGCCGCTAGCGTAGCTTAGCATATAGTAGGGATACTCAACGTGCTTTAACCTGGGGCCACTTTTGCAAAATGACAGGAGGCCAGTTAATAAACAAACATTAATATTTATTAGATAAAATGAATAAACATTTAAAGGCCTGTAACGCATCTTTCTTAGAAAAAAAATATTTTATTTGACTATTCTTTATGCACTCTGGAACCTTTTTTTTTTTTTTTTTTTTTTTTTTACATTTAAAGTACAAAACACTGTTCCCATTGTGAATCAATTGAATAATCTTTTGGGAATTAGAAATGGTTGGCGGGCCACCCAGCACTAAAGTTGAGTATCACTGGCATAAAGACTGGAAACATCTAGTCTGAGTTGTTGTGTTATAGGGAGGCGTTAGTCAGACTATTGTTGGGCCGAGATCAGTAACTTGTCACCATGCAGACATGAGATCTACCTTCTCATCTGACTCTCGACAAGAAAGCAAATAAGTGCATTTCCAAATTGTCACACATGCAGAAGATGATGCGATATGTTGGATATGAAATTGACTGAATGGCCTGCGGTTACCTTTCTGAGCTTTGAGGTTACTGAAGCCCTGTAAAGTAAAGCGCTTTTTAGCCACGGCTGCTCTGTCTGAGGTAGGGCTTGTCACAGCCTCATCTGATCCAGGGAAGAAGACAGGACAGACAAAAAAGAAGGAAGGAAGAGGGTGAGTTAAGCAAGTACAGAGGAAGAAAAGAGAGAAAGAAGGAAGTTATGTGATTCAGTGGAAAAGAGAGAAGACAGTTAAGACATGGGTTAATCACAAAGACGTACGCAAGAAGTTTAGTAGTTTGTACAATACAAATGCTATGGGCAGATTCGTTGGATTCGTGGATGTCTCTATTCACCTTTTCCTGTTGGCTTTGGTGAAGAAGAACAGTTGGCCTCAGGGCTGCAGGGCTCTGCTTTCTTCTCCTCTCCTCTCTTAAAGCTCTTCTGACCGGACTTGAATGGACTGTGAGGGGACAAAAGTGGAGCATAAGAAGCCCGATTGTCCCTGATCAGCCGCAGATTCATTTCAAAAGGCTGTCACAGATCAAACTGTTCGTTTCAATTGTGAGAGAGAGAATAAAATGAGGTGGGGAGTACAGACTTACCTGAGACTTACTGTTCCACTGGGTGCGGGAGGAAACTGGAAAACCTGATCTGG
Organism: Bovichtus variegatus; assembly: GCA_943593645.1. Lineage (NCBI taxonomy): Eukaryota > Metazoa > Chordata > Actinopteri > Perciformes > Bovichtidae > Bovichtus > Bovichtus variegatus. The sequence goes on from CALSCE010009132.1 coordinate 6,422,389, forward strand.
CGCCCTCTGCTGGCTGGCTTTTGAAACACAGGGAGGGAGAACGACCCCTTAAAAACACACCCATGATGGAAACATTTTTCTTTCATAATCATTACTGATAGAATGAGTGTTTCAGTTTCTGGTTGAACATGGATATCAGTGTCAACATTACATTTAGAAAAAGGTTTTTAGAGAAGGTCCTCTCTGTACCTCTGCACGCTTCCAGCTGGGTTGTGAGAACCTTCCTGATCTCATTTACCCAAGTGGTTTTTACCTCAGCGTTTGGCGCCTGAAACAGGACGGTTAAACAAATATTTAAAAGCCCAGTGTAAACTGGAGGTAGATATCCATATGCATGCCTATTGTTCAAACACACGTACATCAAGGATAAGACCTGGTGATATCTTGTATTTTTATAATTGGCAACAAATTCCATGAAAGAAGCCGGTCACTGAAAACTTTCCATAATTGCATTCAGTTTTTTCAAAAGTCTCAACCATTAAATAAAAACAGCCAGCCACTCTAAATGTACTGTTGTTTTAGCAAACATTACTTAAAACAACAGTACATTTTCCATCTGTCGGACTTAATTCTTTGGCCTCATTAATAAGAGCAAGCGAGAATGTTCAGCACCAGGAAGGGATTCACTGAGCTCTATGGCACAAAGGGATCAGGCTTGGGCTACAAATACACTATTTATTAGTTAGACGTATTTCATGGGATTTTTTGAGAATACATTTTTTTTTTTGGAATATGAACACTATTAATCTTTATGTGTTGTCGTACCTGAACAATATAGACCTCTTCTCGGGAGTTGCACCAGATTTCAAACTTCTTATGGTCTCCCTTTGCATTCTCAGTAATGCCGACAGCACTCATCTGTAAAAAGAGATAAAAAGGTAAAATATTGTATGTATTTTATAAATACAAACACAAATAAATGGCAGTATAAGAGACAAACGTAGAGAACTTCTTTCAGCCGAAGAGGTGCTCACATTTAGAGATTGTTTGAAGCTGTATGAGGGAGCTTTCTCGTAGCCTTCCCCGTTCTCCTCCCTCCTCTTGCAGAAGAGCAGGGCCTTCTCATGGAGGAAGAGGTGCCTCTGCATCGGCTTGAATCGGGCCAGATCCTTGACCTTGGCATGACCTTTCTTGTGCTCCGTCCACACGCTGAACGACCCCTGCATCAGCAGCTTACCCAGCTCACTCATGTTACCCTGAGAAAAGAAAGATGCTATAAGACGAAGCCAATCGACCGCATACTGCTTTTGTTCTAAAATACTGTATGAAGCCCATAATTCGATAAGTTAAAACAACTCAATTTCTGTTCCATTTAAGGGATCTGTTTTCTGTGTAGTCTCTGCTCTGTTATGTGCCGGTGTTCATCTGGACTGTCTGTGTTGTGACCTGCAGTGAGCCAGTACATGTGCTCACTTCATTCAACCTATAAGCCACTGTATATCTATATCTATCTATAGATATAGATCTATAGATAGATATAGATCTATAGATCTATATCTATCTATAGATCTATATATCTATCTATAGATCTATATCCATCTATCTAGATATATATCTAGATATATATCCATCTATCTAAATATCTATCTAGATATATATCCATCTATCTAAATATCTATCCATCTATCTAGATATATATCCACCTATCTAGATATATATCTAGATATCCATCCATCCATCCATCCATCCATCCACACACATTTTTATTACATTTGAATTGTTAATTTTGCATTTTTATTTTATTTGAACTCTTGTTTTTAATTAATGTTTCTCTTTTTTTTTTTTTTTTCTTTTTTTTTTTTACTGTAATAGTTTCTGTTTTCCCTCCTTCTTTGTTGGTCTTTTCTTTCTTTAAATGACTTGAGACAATCATGCAAGTAATCCAATGTGCTTGGTACCATCCCGGAACATCACACGTCGGTGTGGCTTTTGCAAAAATATCACATTAAACACTACACTCAGCATGTCTCAGGTCTTCCATTTTGTATCAGTGACCTATTTAAAGCATGTGCTCAGAGATCGTTTAATGTCGGACCTCATATCCTGTAATGGCGATGAGGTGCATGGAGTCATTGACAGCCTTGAGGATGCCGAGGATGGAGGTGAGTGCCTCCTGCAGGTCATCGGCACCTTCACAGCTCTTGCTGTACTTCAGCATTTCCTTGTTGTCAGAAACACAAATCAACATGCAGTTCAATGACTGAAGACCAGAAACGCCACTGAAAAGACAACAGATAGTATCATACCTTCAGTAGCAGCTGATATTTGGTAATCCTCTGAACAGGCTTCAGTAGGTACGAATCTAATCCCAGTTTATGCTCCAGCTTCTTCTGACACTCCTGATGGAAAATAATAATTATGTTAAACAAAACAAACAAATTAACTTTAAAAACTCGACGGTGCCGACTGTGTTCACCTGGAAGAAGGCGCAGTCTGAGCACTGCCTCCACAGGCTTTCAGAGCGAGGCTTGTTGTGACAGTACTTCTCATAGATCTGCAGGTCTGTCATCTAGAGGAAGGCAGTGACAAACAATTTGTATTCAAGAAACCTCATCAGCACAGCTGGATTCACATCTCTGCGCTGAAAATCTCCTAATTCGCTCACCCTTTCGATAAAACACCTCCCAACTAACTCTGGGCAGTCGGTGTACTGCTCCAACTCCCTCAGAAACGTCCTGGAAACAACAAAATCATGTTGATGAGGAAGAATGAGAGAATGAATAAAGATGATTAAACAAAACCTTGATTAGCTTTGATGGCAAAGAACTTGTCAATATCATCAATGAAAGGCAGGTGGCGCTCCTTCACCTCTTGTGGAAGTGGTAGATTTCTGGCATGTTGCCAAACAGAACATCCTTTTTGTTCTGCAAAGGCGCAGGCATGAGGTGAGCCATGGCGGCATTATCCATCTCAGAGGCATATCCCTGTAACGCACAAAAACAAAGTCTAGACACGAATAAAAGACAGAGAAGAATAAACATTTTGCGGAGTGAATTAGCACCTGTAATACACAGAGCAGCTCCTCCACGTAGGCTCTCTCGGTTTCCAGCAGCTCGTTCATAACGTGCCTGCAGACGGGGAGAGAATAGAGAGTGAGACGGATAGAAATGCAAAGGAAAAAAAGGGGAAAAAAAGAGATCAAATGAAGGATTTGACTCAGCAAAGATAGATGCACAGGTCTGTAGATAATGAGATAACCGGCACAAAGTCCATCTGCTGTGTAATTTGATTACAGATGAAAGAGCGGCGGCTGACCCCCTCACCTCCTGAGCACCGCCAGGTTCTCCTCCTCCTCGGACAGAGAGGCATGTCTGCCGCTACCGTCTCCGTTCTGCAGTTGGTCGTTTTCCTGGGAAAGAAACATCGGGTTACCATGATAAGCGACAGACAGTACTAACTTTAGAGACGGACAGCGTGTAGACAAAGACAGAATCGTGACAGCACTACTCACTTTCTCACAGTCGGTCTCTGAGCACTTTTTCTCCTGCTGCGCTCTGTGTGCTGTGGGAGGGGGGCGAGGACAAAACTGTCAGAATCAATGTAGGGAAATAAATAAATGTTACATCCGTCTACTGACATCAGTAGAAGGACGTCGTCTCTGCACGTTTTGGTTGGTCATCAGTCACACGTAATATTTGAGGCGTCGCATGCTAGTATACATGTAGGCGTTTTTAAATGCAATATATTTGAGCATATTTAGGTTCAATCTCAAGTATTGTAATTCTAAAGTAATTATAAATACACTGGAATTAGAACACATGAGAAAACCAAGATAATTAAGAAATGATTGCAACGTTTTGTTTAATTAGAAATTACGTATTTGATCTAAACATTGATTACTCTAATTAGGCATCTATACCAGACAATAGGGTTTTGATTTTTTTGATGCTGTTGACTGATGCAAGCACTGTCTCTGCGTTTCACCTTAAATATTTGTAATCACATCTTGAGATTTTGCACAATTTGTTGTGCAATTTTTTTAATTAATAGGATTAATAATTAAATTAATTTATAGGATATGGTTTTGGAGTTGTCTGATACAATGCATTTCATTACAGTAAAAAATGTTATACTTTTTAAAATAATAAAATAACCTTTAAATGAACAAAGTACATTTTCAAGTTGTAGCTAAAAATTCCAGACATTACAATTAATTTCTGCCTTTTCAGTAAGCAAACTGGTATTGAAAAGTGTGGAAAGTGTCTTTAAGATTACAAATATAGATATAAATCGTGCAGCCCTTACATCATCTTGAAATGCAAAAGATGATAAACCTGATATGCAAATAATTTCAAGATGAAACAGAAGTTAAAATAAAGGATTGTCTCGTTTAAATGATTGTTTATGAGGATATGATGTTGATACAAGCTTCTTACTGGGGTACTTTTCACAGGAGTTTATCTTCTCCTACAGGAGAGAGAAAGACTGCAACAGTCCTCGTGAATGCTCTGTGTTTTCTTTTAACACTGGAGGACACAGGCCAAAAGTCATCCATGAGTGTTTGCTTATGGATGCTAAGAAGTCCCCAACAATTCTAAATTAACGAGTAACCATCCCTCACTTGTCATTTCCGCCTTAATTGTGTCTACAATGAAAGTTTCTAAAAATGTAGCTTTCAAATATGTTTAACAGGCAAGGAATAGCACAAGAGATCCATATTATCTACCTCCTCTATCGAGTGGAAAATATAGTCTCAATGTAGAGACGGAGACTAGACATTTCAGTGCTTTACATAATGTGAACAGCATCGAGATCATGCAAAGAATGAAGAGCATTAAAGTGTCTGAATAAATGTTTCAGGTGTGGATGTGAGGAGTCTGACCGGGCGAGCTGAGCGGGGATTTGATGAAGGCTTCAGGTCTGGGGGCCACCGGCTGCACCGGCCTGGTCTGTTTGGCTGCTAACTTCTTCAGGCTGACCCTCCTCTTGTCGAACATCTCCTGCATGGACGTCTGCTTCTGGAAAACCTTCTCCACTTGGTCCTGATGCACAGGAAGTTATGAGAGGAGTGTCAGTGTGGGACATGTGCTGCTGATTTAAGTCAGTTTTTTCTGACAGCATAACATTTGAAATGAACATAAATGTGTTATGTCTGGTAGGTTATCTTCATTTTTGACACATACTATGAACACATTTACATCTGTGACGCTGCACGGTATAGACTTGGATTTTGCAAAACATTTTTTGGATGGTTTTATTGTATTAAATAAATCATATTTGTGTTTTGTTTTTTCCCAGCACAAATAATGTCATAGTTTAGAGAGTTTCTCATAATGTCACTTATCAGACAATTGAAAGAACCATGGAAAATCACTTCCACAAAAATATTTATCCACGTTTGTGCAGTAAAAAGATAAAACTAAAAACATAAAGATCTTCTTTTGTGAAACAAAACGGCGTTTTTTTGAGAAATACGGTTAAACATGTTGATAAACTCTGGCACAAATTATACCAAACTGATGTTAAAAATAAAAATAAAAATAAAAATAAAAATAAAAATAAAAATAAAAATAAAAATAAAAATAAAAATAAAAATAAAAATAAAAATAAAAATAAAAATAATGATGATAAAGCTCAATTATAATTCTTTTTTGGTCGTCTTACTCTAAAAGGCTGGTTGAGCACCGCGTCAAACTCTGTCCAGATGGAACTGAGGTCCGTCAGTTGGTTCTGCCCCGCGTTATCCAGGTAACGCTCCAGCTCCTTCAGGGCCAACTCCGCCCCCTCGTGTGATTGACACTTGTCTACTGGCTGAGACGCCAGCATGTATATACCATCATCCACCCATTTAGAAGCCTGAGGACACCAGAAGAGGAAGAATCAGTAAAAACACACAAACATAAAAACCCCAAGACAACGCAACGACACCGTGTGTGGTTTTCTTACTCTCTCCAAACTGTGGTGCAGCTCCATGGCTTTGAGGAGGTGGTCCTTCTTGGCTCGCAGGTTGCTGCTCACGTTCTCACTGATCGCTCTGAGCTCGCTGCATTTGGGCTGAATGGAGTCCTCGGCATAGTGCGAGTTCTGGATCAGCTCGTCACCCTCACAGGCCAACGACGAGGCTCTGTCCAGCACCTCCTGTGGAGCAGGGAGGAGTCATACTCTATCCTAAACCATGCCCGATGAGCCTGACTTCTGGATTTCCATATATACAGTTTTCCAATACTGGTTGTGATTATTTTTTATTTATAGCCATAACCTATTAATACATTAATTAATAATAATACACTGCCAGAAGTCTTGACTGCACTTGTCCAATAGCAACCACGATGCAAGCAAATATGTCAACTCTGAGATCCTGCAAGATGTGATGGCGTTGTACCAATAGGTGGCACTATACAGCAGCGTCATACATTTAAATGGCCATTATGTAGTGGTTATGGCCAGAATTTCTTCTTGTACAAAGCTGTAATATTCTCAGACAGGATTTAATCACAAATCTAATGTTATGGCCACCATAACATCGGTCCATCAACATGACTGAAATGTGTATTTTGATGCAGATCAGGATCCAGAGTAGGATAAAAAAAACATTATAATAATAATTCTAAATCAATTTAGATGATTGTGCAGCCTAATTGCACTATATGCATTATATTTGTTTTCTATCTTGTATTTTAAACCCGTTTTGTATTTTTAAATTCTTTTTGTATTTGTTTTTAATACATGAATATACTGTATCAACACCGTGGTCTGAGAGAAACAGTATTTTGATCCTCTATAGGTCCTGTACATAAGACAATAAAGTTGACTTTGATTTAACTTCAATGCTTTCTCGTTTACATGACATTTTGCTCAATCAAACCTATTTCAAGAAAGTACTATGATGATAATGATTTTATGAACGTGATCATAATAATCGCATTATTTTGTAACGCTGACTGGCTCACTGAAGTCTGTTTTCTTTTTATCCCACAAACAACAAACCCACATTATAGAATATATTATTCATGCCATGGTTAAACAAAGCTTTAATTGTGAGGGGTCGGGTGTCACTTACACAGACTCTCTCCTCGTAGGTGGTGAGTTCACAGAAGATATGGTCAGCGTGGGCTGGGCTGATCCCCACCTCAGAGAAGGTTGCGAGTTTCTCAGACACCTGATCCAGCAGAGCCCTCACCTGCAGCAGAAGCACCACAATCAGCTTTCAGGTCTAAAAAGGGATCAAGTGGACACTGTTGAAGTCTCGTACTGTCGACTTCACCCGGGCGAACAGGCTCACCTCTCTGTAGCTGTGCTCAAAGTGGCGCAGTTGGAGACACTGCTCCAGTTTGGTTTGATGCCTCACCCAGAACTCATCGAAAGCCCGTTCTGTCTCGTCCAGCTGAGACGACAGTCTGAACGAAGAGCGGAGACAGCACGAGGTGGAGATGTTTCGTTAAAAAACAGGCAGTAGAGTAGAAGAAAATCAGTGGGGGGGGAATGAATAGAGTAGAACATGCAGTGGGGATACTGACTGAGGTATTTGGATATCTTTTGTGTGAGTTAATGTACGTTGGCAGGGGATTCAGTGCCCTCGGTGTTACTTAAAATATCGCACTGACTGACCTCAAAGCACACTGCCTTGACAACTATTATTACAACTTTACTGATGGCAGAGCTGAGACAGCTGTAAGCAAATCACCTGCCATCAACAACATCAACAACAACAACAACAAACTGGCTTTAATCTGTGTTACATGGATCATTCAGAGTAAATTTAGAGGCTGTGATAGCACTGTATCTTTAGTCCAGCGCTGAGAATGACTACAGTGTGTTCCTTTAATTACCGTATGTAATGTAATGGTCCCAGATAAAGGAGATCTACTGACCAGTTTGTTGAGATATGACAAATAATAAATAAAATAGCCATCAGAAATTACCTAAGTACAAAAGTATGTCTTAAAATAGCTAATTTTTCCAAAACCAATAGTGAAAAAACACAAAGGTATTATATTCTTAGATGTAACGGAGAAAAGCAACCAAACATTCACATTAAGAAGCTGTAAACCGAAAACGTTTGGCATATTTGAATAATAAATGGTTTAATTAATTGACAAAATATCAAATTAAATGACTTTTCTTTAATATTTCTGTTGAAATATTCTCTTATTTCTTGAGTATAAGATAATTAAAAACAACATGCTTTACATTCAGTTTATGAATACATACAGTGTCGATACAAGTAGCTTTGATACCTTATTATTTCAGCGTTACCCAAATAATGTACCGTCGTAATAATCATTTTCAGTTGATATATGCTAACGTTAGTGACTAAACAAGATGTGTTAAACTTCTGAAACATCATCTCTTCTATCAGTCTGGTGTCTTGTTTGCTGTATGTGCCAGGAAATCACTTAACCAAAGGTTGCCCTTAAATTTCCATTTAAGAATTCCTTAGAAAAACATTAGTTGAATAAAATCCCCGTAAGGATTTCCTTAGGATGTTGTAAGAGAAAACCCTTTGATCTCTACGTGTTCCTTCAGTTACTTAAGTTTTCTCTTACGCGTTGCTAGAAGTTCCTTAGTAACCATTGTGCTCAGAAACTGTTAAGGGACCGATAATAGTTTCTTAAAAGTGAAATCATTTGTGGAACATAAGACAATAGCTGAATTTATGGTGATTGGGAGGAGAAGATGCCAAGACGCAATTTTGGGGACAGGGGAAAGCCACTGGACAGTATGAGCAATGCACTCAATAGAGAGTTGATGTTATGTCTTTCTTGATTTCACAGTAATATTTTCATATTTCATCATTACTTCACCTACGGTTTGTTTCACAGCGAGATCTTTCGCATTGATTTTCTCAGTTACTTCTTGCCACATCTTCTGCTTGTACACATTAGTTACGGCTGGATTCAATTTACTTTGCATTATGTGCTTGTGCTTTCCATATTCGTGGAGGAGATTCATTCTCATCTTCTGTCCAGTTTGGCTTTCTTACACCGACAATAATGCTGTCAAGTACGAGTGGCGTAACCATGGTCACTGAAGTGCTCATGTGCTGTATTATGACAGTAACATCTAGACAAGGAGACAACCTAAGAAGCTTTATGCAACGCTCCTAAATGAGCCCCTGAGAATGTTTTTGCATACGTCTGAAACTTAAGGTAGTTTGTGCAATTGGGCACAGGTGTTTAGTAGCCATCCTGCAGCTGCATCGGCTCCAGTGGTTCTAACCTTTGCACTGTAGCCAGGTTCTCCAGTTCATCCTGGTTCATGTTGTGGTCGGGGTCTCGCACCACAGGCTCATTGATGCTCTCCAGCAGCCTGCTGCCCTGACCCAGAGCCACCAGCAGATCCTCCTGCAGACATACACAGACACATGGGGTATAGTCAAAATACTTACCTAATGTACTGTATAGATATAAATAATGCGTGTTACCGGTGTTACCTTCATCTTGTCTTTCTTGATGGTGTGTGTGCTCAGCAGGAGGCTTGTGGCCTGGATTTCATTGGGGAGTTCAGTTTCAGCCAGCTCGGTCCCAAACGACTGCAGGGTCTGTGCCGTTTTCTTCACCATCAACGCAAAGCCTTCAATAGCCTGATGCGTGCAAGACACAACAAGGATGCGACGCTCATGATGGGAATCGAGAAAATGCCACATTTGCAGCGCTTCAGTTTTTAAGAATCGGGTGATGCTGCTAAAGCTCGCTTTGTAGACGTTTTTACACTAGTTTTCGTGGCCGCTTTGCTTTTCTTGATTTTACTTAACTTCTAATGGAGGGTTTCATCCTAAAGTAGTGGCCATGTTTTGACGACGTCATATATTCACTCATTACAACTATGTCGACAAATAGTGCAGCTTCAGTGTCTCAAATTAAACTCATTTGTTTTACTCTTTACCCCGTACTTATTTCACTGCACGTACTCATTTATCTCACTCGTAAAAGTGCCTTGTAATGCACAACATCGTTGTTTTGTCCATGCTGAGCACTAAGGTGGTGCGTGTGTACATACGGTGCGGTGAGAGATCCACTTCTCATGGCAGTACTCCTGCGTGCCTCCGAGTTCCAGGGTCAGCTGGGAGCGGTCGATGTAGGAGTGCAGCTCAGTGATTGAGCTCAGCATTATCACCTGAAACAGAAATGCCTGAAACTATTACATATCAACAGATAACCGGGCTGTTCCGCACAGTTGGAAGCTTCATTCCTAACGGTGACATTTAAATTCTAAATCAACATTTAAATGCTTTTTTTTCTGCACAGTTGCAGATAAAGATTAGGCTACACTTATATTATTAGTATCATGCTATTTGTGTGATCCAAACATGTCCGATAACTCCATAGCGTTTATAATTCAAAATGTTATTATCTAATAAAAATAGTCTGCTTCAATTTGTTGCCGTCGAGCCTTTAAAAAACAACTTTACTGCGGTCAAAAAACACACAGAGTGGCACACACCTGTATTAATAGGGCAGTTTAATAGCCATCTTCCAGCACCATAAATTCAATTTATATAACCACAATAACAAGAAAATCTATTTTGTGAATTTTTTTTTATAGGGTGATGTTATAAACTATGACGACAGTCATTCAAAGCTTCATTCGAAAACCTCAATAGAAGCTTTGAAAGTAAAAACATGACATTCGGTACAGCCCCACTATATAATAATCATTTTATTTAGCATTTTATGTACTTTAATGAGCGTTGGATTGGACCCAGGGAGGGAAGAACACAAGCAGCGGACGCAGTACTTCCAGAGGTGACTGTACGTACCGGCACCTTCATCTTGAACTCATCCTTGTTGAACTTGAAGAGGATGTCAGAGAGTGTACGCTGCAGGAGGGTGGTGGGCCTCAGAACCAGAACCAGCTGGAGGTTCCCTGGGAAGGAGCCCTGAAATGAGAGAGCGGGTGGAGACCGTCACTTAACAGAGCAGAGAAGATGCTCCTTCGCCCTGAGCGCATTGTACATCACACTTCAGCAGGACAGGTTGTGACAGCCTGCACTTCCTTTATATTATTCCCTGCCATTGAATCCCAATGTGAAAACTCTCGCTCAAACACACTAAAGCATGTGCGTGGAGTGAGTACAAGAGAATGGGGAAAGACGTGGGGGATGTCGGACACCATCCCGTGGCAGGGACATTAATCTTCATGTCTCCGAGAAGCTTCTGCATGAATAATGATGTAGACGGAGTCGGCACTAATGCATGCATGTGTGCAGGGACATGTATTCATTTTCATACCGTCCGTCTGAATACATCTGTATTCACCCTCTGTCTGAAACGCTTGGTTTTAGCCCATTCATTTGCTAAATTGGGATGGGCTTGCATGAAAAATATGGCACACCTTTGCAAAAGGTAGTTCTCAAGCCGTGGGTGGAGATACTCAGATGGGGGCCGTATATTGTAATTAGCATGAATGTGACAAAAGAATTGGAGCCACATCTATCTGAATCTGGCTGGTTGAATCCCATGTTTTCTGACTTAGTCTGCCCACAAAACAACTGGCCGAGTTGTCTTCTTTCACAGTTTGTGGGTTGCAATGCACTCCAGATACCCCAATGTGAGTGCACAAGCACGGAATAATAATACTTAATATTTCCCCTTTAATATGGAAAGGTTTTCCTTGCTAACAAACACTCGGCATTAAGCAAAGATATTCCAACTAAGCAAAAAAAAGAGAGGTTCGCTAGATGCTTTCGGAACATCCTCTTCATATTTGTCACGCTATGAAGCTACCACCACTCAGCTCAGCCAATAAAATGCTAATTCAAATGTCATGATTGACGCCCACCGACAAACCAAGTACTGCTGTGAAAGCGGTTGGATGAAGGTTGAAGGTGGACACTGGTCTCCCCTCCTGAAGCGATGCAGTTGTTAATGCTTCTTTAATTAGCTAATGACCTCAACGGCTGCTTCGCCTGATTGGCTGCCCTTACCGAGTGAGTTGAGGAACGCTGGTCTAAGCAGAAATGACAATGAATACATCGTTTGCAAAAACCCACGAGGGATAGGCAGTGTTAATGGAATTAATAAATCAATGCTGCGTTTGTCCTGCTTGACCTGCCAAAGCCAGGAGGAGCACTGTGAAAATAGTGAAGTGGGACATACCGCTGTTTTTATAACACGGTAGTAGCAGGTGCTACCATGAAACAAAGAGATATTGTATTCAGCGTATTATGGTTAATGTTGTGCAGCACACTCAGAAACTTGCTTCCTGAAGGACAAGTCTGGCAAGAGTCTATATTTTCCTTATTGTCAACAAATCCCATGAAAAGGACCAAATTAAAAACTCATCATAATTAAACCTACATAGGAAGTATTTCCTGCGTAGCCATAGCCTGATGTCATATGTCATATTTCTCTGTTTCTATAGCTCGGTCCAAAAAATATTAAAAGCACAGTAACTACACTGTTCCTTTAGCACAATGAATATGGACACTGTTGCCATAAAATCCTCACCAGTACACCAAATTAGAAGCTGAATTAATGAGTAATCTTTGCTAAAAAAAAAAAAACCTACAGTGCCCAACTGTTTTAGGCTCTTATTTTGCCTTTTTTTTTTTTTTTTAAAGATGAAACTAGGTATTCATGACCAAAGATTTACATCTTCAGTAAGAACTAATGGCCAACAGACAGGGTAGAGAAAACAAAGTATTGAGAGACTCACTAAAGAATTGTTGGTTTTTATCTTTTCATGTTAACAGCATTCATTCACCTCCACCCTTTAAATGTATGTAGTAGATTCTAACCATTCAACCGTGCTGTTTGGATCTGTGGGCGCTGGCAGTCAGGGTCTACTTGCTCTTTGTTCTTTGTGTGTCTACGTGCATCTCTGTCTACCATTGACACACACACACAGACACACACACACAGACACACACACACAAAGCCTCAAAGAAAAGCCAGATAGATGACAAGGGAGGAGGGTTTGCTTTAGGGATTGACAGTAACTCTGCAGACTTAATTAGGACCGGTCTATAAACACACTTTTTGTCTGACATCAGATCAAACTCAGCCATGCACGCTGACGGGCAGCATTTCCTTGAAACACACTGACCCACATTCACACAAGCACATGTATAAGTGTGCTCATATACACAGACACGCAAAGACAAAGGGAATCCTTTGACAGCGTAAACATACAATATCCTCGCTTATCCGCTCTCTCACACACAGACACACACACACACTCATAACACATGTACACGCTGACTGAATAAACTCGCTGCGTGAATACATCAGAGCGTGCTATGAATACAATGTGATGTTTCCAGTGTAGGGCTGCAACTAACGAGAATATTCATCATGCAGAATATTTTCTAGATTAAGTGTCGTTTCGTCTATAAAAACGTCAGAAAATTGTGAAAATTGTCCATCCCAGTTACTCAAAGTCCAAAGTGATGTCTTTAAATGTCTTGTTCCGTCAGTCCAAGACACAAAGATATTCAGTTTCATATAATATCAAACGGATAAAAGCAGGACATTTCCATATTTGAGAGGCTGAAAACAGTCTTTTCTGGCATTTTTGCTTGAAAAATTCCTTTAATTATTAATCAATTATCAAAGTAGTTGCCGATTATTTTTCTGGTGAACGACTAGTGGATTAGTCGACTAATCGTTGCAGCTCTACTTCAAATACATGCTACTACAGCTATAAAAAGTGCCAGTTTTCATCATGATCTATTTAGCAGCCTGGCTGAATCACCCCTAACAGGACATTATTGCAGGGATGACTGAATGCCCCCCATTACCAGCTTGTCAGCCAGTAAAAGTCCCCCTTGTGGGATTAATAAAGCTTGATTTAATTTGAAATGAGGGATGTGGTCTCCCATGTCTCTTGAGACCACGCGTCGTGATATTCATCTCTCAGACATTTCATCTTTTTGCATATCCCTCTATGCGCTGACTTATTACTTTGCTGCTTCAGCGTTAAAGATGGATCTGTCAAACCCAAGCTTTCCTCTGTGTCCTGCATATAAACAATAACAAACGTATGTATTACACTGGCAGGGAATAGAAACTGAATGAAGCTGGTAAAGCTGTTCGTCACATGCCCATTGTTTTAGCCCAAAAAAGCAATATGCTGAGAAATTGTGTGATGGGGGTGATTCTCCCCCACACGTGTATTATGGAGCGCTGCCAGTGCTTCATCACCTCCCTACACAAGACATGAAACGCATATGAACAGATAAGCATTTCAGCTCCCAGAGGAGAGCAAAACAACTTAAATGGGAGGAGGAAAAAAGCAGAACCCTGATCACTTCTGATGCTCTACCACTGCATTTAATTCAGCCACATTAATATGACATGAGTGGTATCATCTCCATCTCTAAACAAGGTGCGATGAAGCATTAAGTAGCAACAAAAGAGGTGATAGGATAATAAATGATGTGCTAACGATAGTTGCTCTTCCTGCAGGAGCATGCAGCAACTGATTCCAGTATAAAAACATTTTTTAAAAATCAATTGAAACACAGCATGAAAGTCCTTAAACTAAGCTGAATATTAGCTCTCCATGACATAAGCATACTCAGTATCTTCATTTAGTTTTTGAGCCTTTGTGACGTTTCTAAATTGCAAATCATTTGATGCCGAGATGATACGTCAGCCATTTAAATGAATGAGTGAACAAAAGAAACATCATCTCCTTTTGTCTTTTTTTCTGGCATGTGACTGTTTATTTGTCACTGTAGCTATGGAAACACATGGCAGGCTGTGATGGTGATGGGATAGAGGATGAGGTTGGCTCATATCAACCCCCCGGGGCGGGAGTGATATTAGTGGTGGAGCTGTTAGAAAGAGATGGGGACGCTCCAACACCTTTCTCTGGCCTGACAACCCCCCCCGCCCCCCCTCTCTCTCTATGGGTGAGGGTGCGAGAGCGGCACCTCTTAAAAAAATTAAAAAAGGGTCTGTTTCTCTCCAACACAGACACAAAGACACTGCAGGTGAAGAGCGTAAAATGTTACCTAATAGATATCAAAATGAAACTTCCCCAGTTGATTACTTACATTAAGTAAAACATTTTGTATGTACAAGTTTTTGGAAATGTTATGTTTAAATATGCAAATGAGGCATTATCTTATTACATATGTACTAATGTGCATACATTTCAGGAACAAGGAGTCTGAACATTGGATAAAGCCAGGTCCAAACTCCATGAATCTGAAAATACTGTCAGCCACAAAAACTCCATTTTCAACATGTTGAAAATATAAAATGTTCTCTATATCAGGCTATGAGTGATATATAAACAAACCCCTCTGTAAAAACCTTCAGAATGTAGATGGGAATGAAACTGGAAAGTTTGGTGTATGTAAGTGCGACTGAAGTGGAGATTTCTGTCTCAAAGTATGAGGAGATAAAACTAATAATTTTAAAGATATATATTGTAAAATGTCATACATTTTGCAAAGACATTACAGCTGAGTAGGGTAAAACTATTTAAGTAAATCGACATCACCATGAAACTTCCCCAGTTGATAATTTACATGAAGACAATAATTCTTTTGTATCACAAGTTTTCTGAAATGTGTTGTTTGAATATCCAAATGAGGAATTATCTAATGTTCCATTTTTTTGAGAATTTAGGAAAAATCTAAAGACTCAAATAGACAAAGTGCAGTAAAATAAACACCTAAATGTGTATTTTGGATTTAAGACGGCATCTTATGGACGCAAAATAGCCCAAACTAGTGTCTCGCCTTAACAACATAAACAGGAAGTAAGTGCACGGTCACATGTGCATACAAAGAGCAACTTACTGCGATACGAAGCAGGGTCCCCTTGACGGCCGCCCATCGGTCTTGCCGTCGATCGATAACCAGGATGAAACCCACGCCCGTCGAAGACAAACTGGAACACACGGAGACAACAAGTCTTATTAAAACACAGTTAGATGGAGAGCAGAGCTCGATAACAGAATCACACACTGCCACAGAGAAAGTCTGTGCTACAATGTAATGACTCCTAACAGACACTTTTAATGACAGGAAGGTAGTTAGCCCTCGAAAAATAGAAAATGCAAGAGCTCAAAGAGGAAAAAACACAAAGACATAAAACATACATGTACTTTTCCGTCGCTGTCGAGAACTTAAGTGCTTGTTCACAGCTCGTTGTTTTGTTATGCTGCTCTTTATCTTCTTAGACAGCTGGTGCAGTCCATAAAAGGAGATGCTGTGAAGTACCTCCTGATTTCTTGGCCATGAGCCCCCAGTTCTCTCCCTGTGCCCCCCCCCCCCCCCCCTCCCTCTCCCTCTGGTCCCAGGAGAGAAGGGCTGTATGGTTTACACACCACCAACAATCAATGACAACCGCATGTGCAGCTCACCGGCAGACTCCCCTGTGTACACTCAAAGAAGCATGATGCACCTACAGCAGAGGTGCACATGGGCAGCACTGACAGAACATTTCATGCAGGAATGTCCAGGTAATCCTCAAGCATTTGCTTTTATGTCCACTATTCTGCAACGACTGACTGCACAAACAGGGGGGCAGCAGATGAAAAGAGCAGTCCTTGGGACAATGAAGCCAAAATAAAAACACAGGAGATGTGTCTCAGAGGTAGATCCCAGCTAGCTGTGCTGTTTGAAGAGGAGGGAGCCAAAAGCTTCGGACCAACACAGCATCCAGCCGACCCCCACCTCCCCCCCCCCCCTGCACTGCATCCATAAGCCATCCAATGAGACACTGGGAGCTGCTGAGGCACGAGCCTATCACAGGATGGCAGCAGAGTGATGAGCAGCTCTAGAGGCCAGTCACCAGGTCTTTACAGACGTGGGGGGGAGGGGACAGGCTCAAAAAACCATGCCACTGTAAGCATTTTTTGTAAAATACAGAATGTTTATCCATGTCTGCCTCTCTACTTTACTGTCACATATTTAAAGTCATAGAGGCACTTCCTTTTTTTCCACTGCACTTTCCCTCCGCTTTCATCTTTTCCTGTTCTCTTCCTCCATCATCCCCTTTTCTTAGCGCTGCGCTCAATCATCCACACAGACTCTCTCAGCCACTCAGGCTTTCAAAGCACAAACTGCTTTACATCTCAGCCGCGGAGGAGGAGGAGGAGGAGGAGGAGGAGGAGGCGGCGACGCACAGTGGGTGAGTGGGACAAGAGCTTTTACTGCCTCCAAGACATTTACGTCTGCTGAGATGAGAGGATGGTTTATGGTGAACATAGAGCACCTGAGGCTGAAAAAAAGAAAATCTGAAGAACCCGATGACATGACTCTCTGCTAAAAGAAAAACGTCCCAAACTGCAGGTTTTGTGTGTCAGATGACTAGCTATTGTGTGTGTCCCATTTGATTAAAAAAAATAAAAAATAATAATATATATGTCAAAAGCACAATATATGTCAATAACACAATAATATTTATATATTTATGTATCTGTTCCCTCTGTGCCATGGCACATTTAAACTGTTTTCTAAATTCAATTTAAAGTTATTTTTGAATATATAAAAATGTAAATGTAAAACATGGACATTTTAAGACATATGTTTTGTATAGTTTAGGGCCGCAACTAACGATTGTTTCCCTCATTGATTAATTGATTTTTTTCTAGATATATTGATTCAACATTTGGACTATAAAATTTCAGAAAATAGTGAAAAATGTCCGTCGATGTTTCTCAAGGTGATGTGTTGTTTTGTTTCGTCAGTCCAAAACCAAAAGATATTCAGTTAAATATGATAGGTTTAGTTAAGTTTATATGTACAACAATGAAGACACAACAAAATACATACAATAGCGAAAAAAAGTAATTACACTGCAGGAGAGGAAGGAAGGCTGAAAGGGTTATTCAGGGTCTTCCCTTATTTAAACAAAAAAAAAAAAAAAAGGAATTATTAAAATAAATATAAAACAGAAAAGCAAGAAATCTCAATATTTGAGAGGCTAAATAAAGCATTTTTTGAATGAAAAAATTTGTTTAACGATAATAATACATCATTAAAATAGCTGGTGATGATTTTCGTGTCCTTCGACTCATCGTTGCAGCTCTAGTATAGTTATCATATTGTAAACAGACAACGTCTCACATATTAACTGTTTAATTCAAATATTCATAGAAACCGCCTGGTGGTGTTGCTGCTGCACATGCATGAGTGTCCTAATAATAATTGGATTCCTCAGGACAAAGTGTTGAGCTGCGAGTTGTGAAAAAGCTCTGCCTAATGGCGACGCAGTGATGAGGGAGATTTGCTGCATGAATGCATATTCAGCCGCAACGACACGCATATCGCTGCACTCTCCACTTCTTCTGTGGTGCTGAACAACGGGGCAGATAAAGTGACTGCTTGAATATAAGAGCACTGGTACATTCAATTAAAAACAGATTAAATAAATCTGGGATAATAACACCAAATCAGCAATTATGGATCCATGCGTGCACGCATATGCAAAGTCCAGGAGAGATAGAGAGAAGGGAGGGATAGGAAGATGGTTTGAGAAAGGACATAGCTATTAAGAGTGAAAATAATTCAACACGCATATTAGAGTTAATAAAAAATGTATATTTACACTTAATATATACTATGACAACAAGCCTGCAGACGTATGGTATAATGAAATCCGCCATTAATATTGATCTAAAGGTATTTGTTCCAAACTAGCAGCAGCTGTTCCCTGGCTGTGGACTGTGTGCACGCTGTCAGGGCGGGGGGCGTTCCCTCAGGTAGCGTTAGCCATCTGCCTCTGTATTCAGAACAGCTTGAGGCTCAACGCCATCTCACCCCTGTGGATGACCTTCCTTCAGGTGACTGGAAACCACAACAGTCAGATCATGAAGGAGGTGAATTCAGACGCTCAAAATGAATGCATATTGTATCTGCGTGTTAGCTGGTTTTCAGCTTGGATTAAAAAAACATCCTCATGTCCCAGAGGTTGAACTGTGACACAGTTTGAAAAGTTAAATCTTGACTGGAAAAAAAAAAAAAAGTCTGTCCTGCTGAAATAGGCTGGACATTATCATACCTTTATGAATAGAACTGATTCAAGTCTAAGTCTAAGTCACGCGCACACACACAGACACAGACAGACAGACAGACAGACAGACACACTTCTGTATGCATTATTCAGATTCAAACACTCAGAATTGCAGCAGTTTCTATTTTTACGCACTTTGCCAGTCCAAGCGTTATAAAAGAAGGGTGGGACAGCCAGGGGAGAGCTAAATCAAGAGAATGCAGGACTAAATTGCGTGGAAAATATTTAAAAAAATGAACAGAAGAATGGGACAGGGGACGGTGTCTGGAGTAATAGTTGGAGAGAGGGATGGTTAAGTAGATTCCCCCCCCCCCACATGTCTCGTCTGGTCTATCCATGTGTACAAAGACAGTCTGCAGAGGACTGATAAAGACCCTGGATTATTAATTGGCCACTTTATTAATAAAGGAATCACTCCACCCCTACAGATATCTCTGCAATACACTGACTGTCTCAGCCACTGCTCAAATCCTCTGCAGCCTACATCTTAAAGTGAGACTGTGTTCATGTGTATCCTCTGCCACCTACTGGCAGACTTCATATACAAAAGCATCTTCACGAACAGCATTGTTTATCTCTATTGCCTCTCCGACTTCATTACATCCATCAATGTTTTTGTTCACATGACCTGCATGCCTTTGGAGTTCAAACCTGAAAAAATAAAAAAATCACTTTTATCACATGATGTCTGGAATATAAAAATCCCGACTGTGGCTCTTAGTTCATCCATAAACCCACACAGGTTCATCAGCAGCGTTGTGCTGCAGCGTCAAGAGGGAGAAAACAGGTTGCTGGTGACAGGAGAGCGCGGTGTTTAAGAAAGTGTCGATAAACAAAAGGAGGATGGGAAGTGAGGTCGTAGAAAAATCAGCGATGATTTAAGAGGTGAGAATTAAGGACGTGAATACGGTTAAACCACATGCGACAAGCTCAGATTTGTGTGCGACATGCAGCCAGTGAGGGACTTTACCTGGGCACACTCGTCAGGTAGGTCAGCACGTTGTGAAACTCTCCGTCCGTGATCTCTCCAAACGCAGGGAATTCTGGGAACACAATGACGGGGCTGCCATTATCTCCTCTACCTCCTAGAAAATAGAAAAAACAGATAAACAACAGAAACATTGATCCTTTCCGTATGAACATAACAATTACATAAGAATGTTTTGTGTCCCTGGGGATGTTGCATATCAGTACAGCACTCAAAGTATAGGACAGTATAATGTACGAGGCAAAGACAAAACTATTTAAACTGATAACCCTAATGCTGTCAGGCCATGTTAGTCAAATCGAAAAAGGAAAAGGTCCTTCAATTTATTACTTAGAATTTTATTCAGAATAAAAAGGAAGAGAGCACTGAGGAATATGAAATTGTGGCCACATGGGGGCAGTAATGCTAAAGCATGACTGGAGGCTGTACAGAAAAAACTGCAACATCCATCATAAATGATTTAGTCTCATACAGCTCTATTTTAAAACCAACGAAAAATGCCACCGATTTAAGATAAAAATGTATTTTTCTTCCAATACAGATAATATATTTTCTCTATAATTTTCATATATATGAAAAAGGAAGGATCTGTTCTGCTGGTTACTTCACAAGAGTCAACAGTTGATTTAATAATAATAAAACACACAGGTTCATACTGAAAAAGGGATATCCTCTCATATTACACGTATGTGAAAAAAACACAAAAAAATCTCTCATGTGAAATCAGCAGAACATGTTCTAATGTTAGCAGAAAGAAGTGTGTTCACGTGGGGCCCGATCGCACGCAGTCAGAAGCTGATGGAGAAAATGTTTTCTGACGGCCTTTAATGAAAGGAATTCTCCACTAACAAAAGATGGGAGAAAAAAGTGAAACATGTTTGTAATGCAATGACTGGTCATCACACACACACACGAACGAAACAGCTGCTCTGTCAGCGCATGTGACTGGAATATCAATCTGTCTGCCTTTTCGTCTCTCATCGCTATAGCAACAGCAAGTGCATGGTCATGGTTTCAACGTCTGCTTGGATATTTGTCTGCAAAATGGTTCCCGAGTCTGCTGCAGCCACAAGGTCACCTCAAACACACAGTGCTTTTATGGTACCGCAGGAAAGGATATGTAATTAGTGTCACAACTATCTGACAATCTCTTGTGAAAGATGCCTCAAGTGTTGTGCAAAAAAAAAAAAAAAAAAAAAATATGAATTTTATCATAAACTGGACATGCAGAGGCAGTGAGCAAAATACAGATTAGGTAACAGTTGCAAGAGGACGGTCGGTATTTGGACCAACACCTGACAAACAGCGAAGAGGAAAAAGGAGGTGACATTTGAATAGCAAAGCATTACAGCCAGGAGCAAACGGTTCACATTAACTATGCAAATATCAAGTGCAGTAGTTCAAATATAAATGATTTCTCCGGTGGCGGGGATGAGACAGATGATTAGCGATGTGCTAATTAGGAAATAAACTGACAGACAGCAGCTGAGATGAGAAGCACAAATCCCCATACGCCCACACAGACAGGGAGAGATAGGCGTCACCTGAGAGGAAGGCAAACTGCTTCTTGAGGTCGGGGGTGATGTCAGCAGCACGGAGGGGACTGCTGTCCAGCTGCATGATCTCATCTGGAGAAGACAGAGAGAGGCAAGTATTAGTGACATCCGAGCTGAAGATGTACAGTGTGGAGGGAGCCTGAAGGCGATTTCTCATGTCTGTTTTAGGGCTGCAACTAACCAGTCTTTCATTATCAATAATCTAATGGTTTGGTCAATAAAATGTCAGGAAATAGTAAAAAAAAATAAAATAAATCCCAATTTCTCAAAGTCCGAGGCGACGCTTTAAATGTCGTTTTGTAAAGTCCAAAATCCAAAGATATTCAGTTTAATACGATATAAAAACAGAGAAAAGAAAAGCTGAAAACAACATTTTCTGTCATTTTTGCATGAGAAATGTCATTAATGATCAATTGATTATCAAAATAGTTGCCGATTATCATTCAGTCTATCGACCAATCGTTACAGCTCTAGTCTGTTTAATCATAGTGTGCGTTTGGTTAGTTTCAACTGGCGCTTTCCCTGCAAAAACAACTAATATAGGCAATATAAAAAGGTCCACTTTAAAATATAACCATGGCAGTAACGTTTCCAGCACGTTAAGGTTAGTGGTGATTACTGGAGACTTGCTGGTTGATCCCACAGATCTGTTCTGCTGGAGATAATGTACAGTATTGATAAATTAACAGGCTTCGTTGGTCCCCCTCACTCCACCTCCAGCAGCTCTCCATCCCCCCAATAAGTCTCCCCTTCATGAGGATTAAAATAATCAGATTTAAGGTTCATCGCCCCAGTAGGAGATGGAGATTCTGGTTATACCAGGGATCAAACTGGAGGCAGCAGCAGACACTCACAGGGCATGGAGGGGGGGTGGGGGGGGGGGGCATTACAGTGGTAAGACAAAGCACAAATGGAGATATTTACTCCGACGAAATGAGAAGTAGGTTACACTGAAAAACAGCAGTCTCTGCCAGCTGCTAAGCCTCATGTATATGCATTAGACATGAACAGCCTCCCTAAAATATGCAACGTTTTACAGCTGAGAAACGTTTCGAAATTGCCCGATGAATTTGCCACAGTTCAACTTGAAAATGAGAGCGGTGCAGCACGGGGCAAAACAGATCAATACAAGAGAATTGGCACAAGTGCAGTTATTTGCTTGTACCGCTTTGCTGCGCATCTCTGTTTACATCTGTGGCATAAATACAGATTAGTCAAGTTCAAAACATGCAATAGACAATCGGATGAAAAACACATTTATTTTATTGGATTCATGCAGCCACCCCCAACACACAACACGCATCACCCGCTGCTTTTGTGTATCCTAGAAGAAAACAACATCCATGCTTCACCCGCTTCATGTCTCTTTGAACTAAACCGCTGTCTGGGAGCAGTTTTTAAAGCAAAGACGTCATAGCGAGAGGCCCGAGGGAAATAAAAGTGATCCGACACATTGTGTTCAGATACTGCCAGGAGAAGCTGCTGGAAGGTAAAGTCATTTTCAGTATCAATCCTTGGGGCATTTTGGTGTGCAAACATTTGTGTTAAGACGCCTTCCATCAAGACAAAAAAATATTTCTCAGTCACTGGCCACATCTGCCAAGCGGATGTTTAAAGATGCATGCATATTCTATATCTGGCTCCAGCCAAAAGAGCCCTGTCATTAAAGCTAAAACACCACATATAGTTCAGTCATGAAAAACATTGAGCACTGGCCTCTTCGGAGCTTCATTACTTTTCTATTTGTATAAAAAGCACTTCCTGCCCACCAAAATGCCCGGGGCTAGAGAGCTGTAGTTTTTGTTCTTTTCGCATCCACAAAACTGAATTGTGATACTGTGGCTTCAGTTTAAAACAGGCTGGAGGCAAAATTAAATAAAATACAGGTAGAAAATGGTGGACGAAATAACAAAAAGGTGGGTCATCTAGGGACCAGGAAAGCCAGGAGATTACAGGAAGGGAGTGTCTCTGTGACCAACACTATCCTGAAAAAGTGGTTGCAAACATACAGTTAGTCTGGTAAGTTACAGTAACAGTAGAGAGCAATATTGACTTTTCATCTTAGCCTGACTTTGTTTGCACTGTTGTCCTCTGCTCTGTTGAGACAAATCATACGGAAATACCACGTCATGGAGTCTGAATCAACAATGGTATTTCAGGTTTTTTTTTTTTTTTTAAAGCTCTTAATCATTATGGATAAAAAAAAATTAAAATGGATATCAAGTTTGTATGCAACTTTAGGGCAAGCACTCACAAATCCCCACCACACCCCCCTCCATTTGAAATGTTATATTCCCATTAGAAATAGTCCCTTTACGAAGATGTACATATGGGTACAAAATACTTAAAGCCATCTTCACAGTAACCGAACACATGCTGAATTTACGAGCAAGCACACTAGCTTGCGCATACATTTTGCGACTCTGTGGATATCTTTATCATCTGATAAGTCATAAGTCATCAAGATATTTCATCTCATTACACTCTTTAAGAGCAATACCAGAACTGCATTTAGGAAATACTCATTTCTTTCTCCTTTATTTCAAACTATCATAATATTACTGTGCTTAGCTTTACATTTGATGAACGTACAGTTTGTCCCAAAAAACCTCTACCTGTATGGCACAACAGCTGCCCTGTGACATCAGACTCAGCCAGCAGGGCAAAACACGTCCACTTAATCTGGCCTCATACTCACTGGAGCTCAGTCCGTCTCGGAGCGTCACAAAATATCCATCATTGTTATGGATGTCGTTCCCCTCTTTATCCTGTACGTTATCTTGACTGTCTGTCTCTTTACAGGCACAGCCCTTTTACTTCAAACCCTCCTCTGACTCCAGTTTAAACAAACAAGGAGTCTTGCTGTTAACTCTTTGTTTGGAAGCAGCACCGATCAGGTGACTTGGCCTAAGGGTGTTAGTACACTGACATCCACTGCTTGCCATCTTACACAGAGAGACTGAGAGAGAGAGAGAGAGAGACAAAGACAGAGAGAGAGAGAGAGAGAGAGAGAGAGACAGAGAGAGAGATAGAGAGAGAGACAGAGACAGAGAGACAGAGAGACAGAGAGACAGAGAGACAGAGAGACAGAGAGACAGAGAGAGAGAGACAGAGAGAGACAGAGAGAGAGAGACAGAGAGAGAGAGACAGAGAGAGAGAGAGAGACAGAGACAGAGAGAGAGAGACAGAGAGACAGAGACTGAGAGAGAGAGACAGAGAGACAGAGAGACAGAGAGAGACAGACTTTCTTGGTCTGGCCATCTCAATCTCCTGCCTCCTTAGAGCCGTGTCCCTCTGAGACCAGCTGGTGTTGTGCCTGTTGTGTCAAAACAGCATCAATCAAAGGTTTTAACTACTCAGGGACTTAATGGATCATAGTGATGTAGCCCATTGACCACTGTACACTACAATTCTCCAACACTTCACATTACTGTGAAACATTGTACAGTTTTTTTTTGTTTTTTTTTGTTTTTCTTACTCTGCCTTTAAATTTGGCAGATGCTTTTAGTCCAACGTGATTGTAGTTAGTGCACCTATAGGAACAAGAGCTAAATGGCACATAAAATAGGAAGTGGAAATAGGAAATTGTGAGTAGTTACTAAGGAACAACGTAGGAGGAACAACCTGATAATTGATGAATTGTTAGAAAGTAGCAGCTGAATGACTCCGAGAAGAGGCCTGCAGGTATATACAGTAGTAGGTAATAATCAGTAGAGAACACTTTTTCATACGCCCATGCTTATTAGAAGAAAGGTTTTCAGGGCCTTTACGTTTACGATATCACTACAAAAACATCAGACAATCCCCGAGAGAAAGGAGCTCAGTGACCACACTACAACACTGCCTCGCCTCTCTGCAGCTCCTGCTCACTGAAGCAGGTGGTTTTAAATCCTGCACGACAGCAGGAGACCTCTGAGGTTTTGACGCAGAGATTACACTTTTCTACCATGTCCAAGAATACAACAGACAGACAGACAGACACAAATTGGACATATCAGCCATACGTGCTCTTCAATTACGCTCATCAGTTACAGCAATCTGTTCACTCTCGTCTCTCACTGGGAACTCACTTACGTTTGTGATCTATTATAAATTAAAAGCCTACCTGTGGCTGGACAAACATTATTCATCGCGCAGCCTCATTTATAATTTATTGTCTTCAGAAAAATTATCCGACCTTAGAATCAAATCAGTTGAGTCTCTTTTTATTCATATTAGATCTATAGAGACTATAGTACTCTGCATCACCCTGTTATATATACCATTTACAAATGACATATGTAGTTAATAGATATTGATTAGGTACAACTGACTGACAGACGCTATTTGAGACAGTTTCCTATTCTTCTTTTCTTTCAATCTAACCTCAAGTAAGGGTGTGTGCACGGAAATAAATCCTTAACCGAAGTCAGACAAGTGGAAATGTGACTTGATAAATGACCAATACATCTTTGATGTTTGCAAAAAAAGCAGTTTTGACATATTAATTATGGCCACTCACTGCCTGAGGACACAAAGCCGCAACTGTGGAGCCATCTGTGGCGCGCTCACAGGCTCCTCGTGGAATCAAGTTCACACAGAAACCTCCATCAGTTTCCACTTTTTGACCCAGCCTCACTCACTCAGGCAGCCACACCTTGCCCCCAGCAACTCCCACACGTATCAAAACCAACCCCCCACCCAGGTCAGCAATAGCTGCACTTTGTTTCCAGAAAGAGGCTATTCAGTTACTGAAAATCCCCTCCTGGAAGATGTCGGATTTGAGTTTCAGTCACTTTTTCCAGTTACTTTTTGGTCACTTTTTCCTTTTCCGTCTTCTCCTTTCTTCCTACTAGTTTCATTACTTCCTTCCACACTTCCACTCACTGTTCATACAGTATTACACAATTGTTAACAGCCCCTCTGGCTATTAAAAAGAGGGAGGATGAGCCAGTTTCAGATACATTTCTCAGAAAAGAAACCGGACAGTCAAGTGTCTTTTCCAATCAGCAAGTATCGATGATGTCACAATAATCTTATGAAAAGGACAAGGAAGCATATGTTAAATATAGGCATTTTATTAATGCATTAATGTCCAGGAAGTGACCATTCTGAAACTCAGTCTGGGTATATTGACACTCACAGGCCACATCCTCCCAACAGGAAAACAAGAATTATGAAGCTCAGTGGGAAAAAAAAAAAAAAAAAGAAAAAAGAAAAAGAAAAAAGGGCTCAAATTACTTTTGTTGTTTATTTTACACACGTCTGCATTGTATTACATGGTTTGATTAGAAGATACCAAAGTATTTGCTATTTTAACCTTGTTATCATAAAGATGATAAATTAAATACTTACCTTTCCCTTCTGTACAAACTACGATAATTGAATTAAAGCACTTTTTCATTTGCTCTGCTAATGAGAAAATACACACCCTGAACAAACAACATTAGTCCAACCTTCCCCACACACCCACACACAACCTGCTGGTTGAGGCGCTAATGTTCTTTACAAGGCTTAACTGTGGGGATTAGTGTCCACTCACGCTCACGTTTGTGGGTGACGAGTCAAACGTTAGTGGGTCACCGTCACACACCTGGACTGCCTGCCTCTACTGACACCAATTCAACAGGACAAGAGTGGCAGAAGCCTGGAACGTGGTTCATCAGGCCGCAAAGAGTGGACCAAAAACAAGAAGTACAAACTGTGGAACAAGCTGGTTATTAGCTTGGTAATGATTTAGAAATAACTCCTTCACCCAAAGTTTATTTCCTGTTCTAATCTGAAAGTATCCTGATAATATCCTGTACTCTGAGTATTGGACAGGTCCGAGTTTGGGGGGGAAAGGGAAGGGAACAGAAGAGTCACCCACAAGCATAGAGGTGGGGGAGGGCAGCAAGTGGGAATAAGGGGCTTACAGTCACGGAGGGAGAGACAACAACCAAGCAAAGCACCAAATAGGACTGAGCAGTGGCAGATGATCAGATATCAGGAGTGAGGGTTCAGATGAGGGTTAAAAAAGGCAATGTTAAAGGCCACGGTTAACACTTGTGCTGATCTGCCGGGTCTTTAAATCACACAATAAAGAAATAAGGATATGGTTTGTGATCAGAAAAAAAAAAAAAACGAACTGGAGAAAAGTTGGAAAATCATCCTGTAGAAATTAAATGAAAAATGGACAAAAAGATGCGAAACCCTCCAAAAGAATATATCTCATATACTAAACAGTTGATGTCTCTTCTGTTCTGCCTCAGCTTATTAGACTCATTGATAAGTTGATTTAAATCAACAGATCTGTAAAACTGAGTTTCTCCACAAAGAATCACTATTTAAAATGTGATGATTCAGCATCAATAAGAGCATTAAAAAAATCAAACGTAATCGACTAAGACGACTAATCAACTAAGAGGGGGGCAGTCCTAGGACACTGAGCATCTGTGATTTACAAAGTTTATATTTTCTTCTTCTACTTGTAGTAGCTTTTAAAAAAAGAGAAAAACAGATCAGGTGTAACTGCACAGCCAAATAGACTTATTTAACTTAATAGAGAAAGTATTAAATGACGAGAAAAGAAAGCAAATGCTGCGTTTTCCCAATCCTGCCTCCAGGTGAGAGCAAAGAAGACAGGTGAACTCAAACAGAAGAGGGCCGGTGGAAGCTGTTGTGTTAAAAATAACAGAACCAAATTCTGGTTTTAATATGAAACGGGGATAAACTGCAAACAAATACTGTAAATATAGCATGGTGAAAGAAAGACTGTGACAAGGAAGAATCGTTTTGCGATGCATAAACAAAAACGATAAGAGGAAATGATGAAGCATCGGACACCTACCACACAGCCAGTGGCAGCAGCGAGAAAATCTGCAGTATCGTTCCACCTCCTCCAGGGAGATCCGTACATGACCCCCACTCTCCTCTACTGGCCACAAATACACACCCAGCGATCCCTCCATCTCATCACTTTGATCATCCATCTCTTCTCCTCTCTCTGCTTCAGTCTCTCCATTCTCCATCGACCCTGAATCAGTGTCACCTTCCTCTGAAGTTCGACTCCCTCCATCTCCTCCTGGACTTCCCTCTTTTTGCTCGTAACTAGCAAACAGAGACTCCGTGTGTCCCGCAATCACACACAAGTCCAACTCCTCTCCATCTGGGCGTTCAGCTGAGTCTCCACTCACAGCTAAACTCAGGTCTAAGTCCACTAACCCTAACTCAACATCCTCCTCCATCAAGAAGCCTGAATCGGCCCTCTCCTCTCCCCCCATCCTCCTGTCCCAGTCTACGTCTTGTTCACTTCTCTTCTGCAACACTTCCATGCAGCTTTGCAGAAGGTAACTATTTCACTCTCATTACGACTCCACAGCCTCTCGCTCTCCGTCAGGCTGCAGGTGCTCTACAGCCCGCAGGACGTTACTCAGTAACTGCGGGGACTTCCTGTTGCGACCTCAGGTTACCTTCCCTGTAGACAAAAGCTACAGTGTCGCACTCCACCCCACCCTCCTTGTTCAACCAGCGACCCTTTTCCCTCCCCTAAAAAAGGACAATTACCTGACCCCTCCCGGTTGAATAGCAATGCCTCCAACCTGCTAAAGAATGACTTAGTCTGACCTCTAACAAGGGATCCAGTTTTGACTCCAAGTTAGAAACATGAAAAAAGTAAAGCAGGCTAAGTTATGTCATGCCATGTTGTGTCACAGTGGTAAGGTAGGATCTGCAGCTCCCAGTTCTTTGCCCAGCGCTCATTTACCTAGGCCAACAAAGCTCTCGCTCCTCGTCTGCCTTATCTCAGGAGATGTGGACCAAAAGTACAACGCCTCCATTCTGACCAGCCCATTCAAACACTGCCTGCATCCCCATTTAACCATTCACAGACTGTATCCATTCAAAGCCTCTATTCTTGTTTACAAAAGACCCCATTCTTACAGATTTACTGAAAGACTTAATTCTAAAGAGATCTCTCAAAGAAATGCACTGTTTCTCAACAGAATGTGGCAATTTAGATGCCATTTCAATGAGTTGTATAAAATATATATTTCAGTCAAAATGAGCTAATGGACACCATTCTGTCTGCTAGTTTAGCCGTTATCTATAACTTCAAGTTAAGTGTGCTAGAAAGGTCTGGTCAAGAGTTGTTGATTGTGTTACGTGTGTATACATGTGTGCCTGGCTGCGTGTGTGTGTGTGTGTGCATGGGTTGAAAGCTTGCATTTGCATGTGTGCGTGTGTGTAAGTCGTGTGGGTGGGGGTTGTGTTTAACACGCGTTTGCTTTACGAGCAAGGGCAGGCACGAGGTTATGAGTGTCATAAACCTTGAGAGATAAACACAAGAGCCATTAGGTTTGAACTTCGCAGCTCAAAAGTAAACAAGAGGGTCAAACGAAGAGACAGATCGCTGATCAACTCGCCGTCTCAGTCTAATTTAAAGAACCAATGAGGGAGTGCAAAGAACTGAAAGAAACTAGTGCATCAAATATACTTTTGCTCCAACTCCGAGATGCATCAGTCAGAAACAACAAATCTGTCAACACAAAATGCCAGAAAAAGAGGTTTAACAACACATTTATTTTTAAAATGTTAGGTTGCTTTGGAAAAAACAGTTTAATTTGTGCTTCTTCTGAGATCACTTCAAAGAATCAGTCGTAGGTGGAATAAATTGCAGATCAATGGTTTTGTGCGAGTAACCTACAACTGCAAGCAAGCAAAAAAAAATGTTCTGAAAAGACTTAACACATCAAAAAAGATCCCTTCTCATTTTTGTACGTATCGGGGCTCGATGGCCTCAGCCTGTAAAACCAAACAACGCTTAGATCAGCAGCATAGTTCCTCTCTTCAACGAATTCACCTCATGGCTAACGACTTAAACAGAGCAGGGAAGACATGAAAATGTTCCATAAAACCACACAGCTTGTAGTACAGAAGAAAGAAAGAAAGAACTGAAAGACAAGAAAAAAACATGCACAAAACCAGCACATACGTACAAATATGCAGACACGCATGCAATGCATACGTGCCAGGCAATAGCTTTGAACATGCAGTGACCTTCATCCAGGGACAAAACAAACATAAGCTAAATGGACAACCTTGGTGAGAGACAAAGGTAGGAGGCTTCACATACATTATTGGAAGCTATAGGAAAAAGCTTACACATACTGACACAAGGTCAGATTTCTCAAGTCATACAAAAATACACAAGCAGTCTACCCACACAGAGAGCCACAAGAAATACCATCCATACATCTCCTGACTCACGTGGCTTAAGCGGGACCATCGGTATCCCACTATCCCATTGAGAAGCACTCCTTCTAGCTTTCCTCACCATGCTTTTCTCTCTGTGTGTTAGTGAAACCTTTGCGAAAGTCCTTTTCTATGCAGTGAAAAAAAAAAAAAAAAAAACCAAGGTCTCAAAGTGGCAACAATCTGGCTGACAGGACGCCAACTTAGCAGCTATAATCAGCAGTTCCCACTCCTTTGCACCAGCTCGTCCGCCAGGAAAGTGCTGTGTGCTGCAATTTCTGCATTTGCTGAAGAATCTGTTACGGAAAAATTTCACTGCAGCTGCAGAGATCTGTATGATGGAAACTGAAGTGGCAGTTTAAGCTGCGCAGTCACGCACTCTCTCACACACAAAGACACGCACACAGTTATACACACAAAGACACAGAAACAGCTCAGTGGGCAGCAAGGGAAGCCCACAGGAAACACTGTGTGAGGCTCCGGGCGTGATGCCCTGCAGAACTCTGGCCAGAACTTTAGTCTCACACACACACACACACACACACACACACACACACACACACACACACACACACACACACACACACACACACACACACACACACACACTCTTACCATCCCACACACACACTCTTACCATCCCACACACACAATCTTACCATCCCACACACAATCTTACCATCCCACACACACAATCTTACCATCCCAGTCTGTCCAGGAGTTCCTGTGGCTGGCGGGGTTGAAAGGGAAAGGAGAGCTCAGTCCAGAGATGTCCAGGTTCTGGATCAGGTGACTGAGGCGGTTCACGATCCGGTACGATGCCTCACCACCCTCCCGCAGAAACTCATGCAGAGACATGAGAGCCGGCTGCTGGTCTCACACACTCAAACAAACTCTGTCATCCAGAGAGACCCCTCGCTGCACCTGCAAAGCTCCACTGCACACTCTAATAGACTCCAAATCGCAGCCCCTAAATGCAGGCATGGGAAGGACCTCCTTTGTTGTAATGTGCCGGGTCACTCAGAATCAAGCAGACATGCTCTCACATGCATCCTGCGAGTAGATGTCTGCATTGGCTTCATATAAGACAGCCCCCTAGTCTCCACTGCAGTGCCACATTGGGGACTCGAGGAAACGGCACCAAAAAGAGCTGAGTCACTGTCTGCACAACCTCTAAAACAAACAGTGTTCACACTGGAGGTGAGAATGGGCCCAGCTCCGCTCTGCAACACACACTCTGATGCACACGCATACCTCGTCGCAACTATTGACGGCTCAGTGTAGCAGAGGTTTCCAAGGAAGGACGGGAGGGGAGGAGGGTGGAGGGGAGCAGAGGGCAGCCGGTGGAGCACAAATCCCCTTCTGCTGCTCAGGCTAATTATATTCCTCCACTCCTTAACTAATCTGCCTTTTCTCTCCCTCTTTCTATCTCCTCAGATTCTTTCATGCATTCATTCCTGGCAAAACAGGAAAGCATGGACATTTAAAAACTTCCAGCAGTAAAACTCCGTAGTGGACATAAACAGCTCAGGGTGTGTCTGTAACTGAGGTGGAGGAGCAAACATAGACGCTCCTCTTTGATGGGAGAGTGGAAGAGGTTGCTGGCAGGCTTTTAAATCATGTGTGCTTGTGTTGTGTGTTTGGTTGCGTTTGTGTGGCCAAAGCTGGCAAGCAAAAGGCAGTTTGCAGTTTATAGGCTTAGAATAGAGATGAGAGAGGAGCTGCACTCTCACACATACTGATGAGGCGACTGCAGGAGGACGAGACACACGACATCAGCCATCGAACCATAACCCTTCATCTCTCTCCGTCTCCTCCCTCTCTTCTCCTGTTGCCCCGTTAATCAGGTCTGATCCCTCTTTTATGGCATCACTGATCTCCTATGCGTTTCTTCATTATCGTTTGCTCCCACACTGACTTCCCTTAGTTGGACACAAAAATATGCAAGCGCACAAAAGCCCTGCGTGTCCCACCGTTACCATTAGGACCCAAAAAGTGGGTGAAATCCACAAAGACCACCACTCATCGTAAACCAACAAGACTAAGAGTCTACAGCTATGCTGGTAGTTATGCTGCGATGCTGTAATTCACCACAGCTATGCTTTGAGGTAACAGCTGAAATCTGCATAATAACATCCTCACAATGACAACGCTAAGAGGCTGATGTCTACCATGTATAATGTTATCACAATTCATCTTGAAGGGGGACAGGACCAAATTTCATGGAAATCTTTCTGTAATGTCTACTTCATGGCGGCGGTGGAGAAAAAAAAAAAAAAAGGCAGTAAGATTTGTCCTCTGGGCACCATGGATACCAAATTCCCCGGCAATACACTTAGTAGTGGTTGAGATATTTCAGTCAGTGGTGGACCAACAAAAGATTGATAGTGCCACTCATAGAAGAAAAAGAAAAACCCTGACATTTTTAATTAATTAGTATTGCCACTGCATAAAACACATTGTTTTTATTATTTCTATTTACAGTAGGGATGTCGAGAGAACCGACACTTCGGTACCAAGTCACTGCCAAAGTTCGGAAAACATGTAGGGCCAGTACTTGCTTTTTCTACCATACTTCAGGTACCAGGGGCTCGAGAATAACGCTGTCCCGTCGAGGCGTTAAAATCCGAAAGGATGCAGTAAACTCACTATCAACACATCCTATGTTTCCCAAGATAACGCTACATTGTAAATAACACGGTTCTGTGTTGAAGTCGACAGGAGGAGAGCTAGTTACCGTTAGCTGTTAGCAGCTGGTAACAGGAGTGCTATTGACTTGTATTATGGCCTGTTCAACCTCTATTCAGTAAAAATTTGTATCGGGCAAAAAAGGTAAATGATTTATCATCATGTGTTCTAATGTAATGTTGTAAAACTTGAATAAATAAAAGAAAGAGTTTTTCCCAGCGATATAAAATAGATATTAAAGAGGAAATGATGACTGTTAAACTTTCTAAAAAACAGCATGCAAACAAAATAAAAGGTCTGTATACTGAAGTCGGCTCATTTATATCCCTAATTTATACGTGATAACAGGGAATATAAAAACAGATATAAATGTAAAGAAAGAAGGACATTACTGGAAGCATTTAATAATAATAGCCTTCAAATTCCTCTGCAGAAAAAAAATCTAATACATTGTGACTACATTGAATTTTTATTCTATTGTTTCTCTTTGTTGCTCTTACTTTGGTTTGGCTTATTTGAAGCTGTTGTTCTACACTTGTAGGATTTCACCCATTTGAAGCTTATGCACTTGCAAGATTCTCGCTGTTTAGAGTCGTATCCTCATGATTGTTTGCACTTATTGTCAGTCGCTTTGGACAAAAGCGTCTGCTAACTGAACTGTAATGACTACCCTCACTAAAATGCAATGAAATAAATTGAGAACGCTTCTTTATTGCAGCACTATCCCTGGCTCTGGCTAACTGCAGTCTTTCTGCCCACAGCTGGCTAGCTGCAGAATATAAGTGACCTGCTGGAGGCAGGTTGAATGAACATCTGACCTCAAGCTAAAAAGAAACTCGACGCTCACATTATGGTAACAAAGAATTCTTACGTACGTCTGATTTATAAGCAGCTTTCCTTGTTGTGCTTTTAATCCAAAACAATGCAACGGAGATGCATTAGAGCGATAACAAACGACTGAGATTGAATAGCAACCATGAAGTCATGAGACAGCTGGGCTGCCTTGAGCTCAGGTCACTTTCCTAAACCTCAGCTCCTGCTTGGCTCAGCAGAAAATACAGCACTAGACTAGTCTCTCACACACAAGCCGAGAAGTGTGAACACATACTAGCCATACTCAGCACACAAAAAACGCCAACCACAACATAGAACACTGTAGGTCAATATGAATGCACAATAAATAAATCAGCCCCCCCGAGCATCACCGGCTGCAGATGAACACATTCCTTCTGGAAAAGCCGAGACCTGTGACTCACTGAACTGGATGTGTCCTTTTAAATCAACTGGAAGTAGGTCAAACGCCCAGTAAGAGAGTTTAGGAGAGGCTGCCTGTGATTAGGGCTACAAGTAAAAATACATTTAATTTCCCTGCTAAATCTAAAATCTACTAATTAAATCTACTGTTGTTTTTTTTCACACCAGAGCTTAACTTGCATCCTAATTTTTAGCCACGCTAACGCCGTGGCTCTACGTGTGGCTATGTCGGTCAGTTTGGTCCAAACCGAAATATCTCAGCAACTTGGATCGATTGCCGTGAAATTTGCACAGATATTCATTGTTCCCAGAAGATGAAGCGTACCGACGTTGGTGATCCCCTCACTTTTTGTGTAGCGCCACCAGCAGGTCAAAGATTTTCACTTATCCAGGGAAACATTTCAACGTCTACTCTATGGATTGGCACAACGTTTTGTGCAGACATTCATGGATCCTAATGACTTTGGCGATCATCTGACCTTTCGTTTGGCACCACCGCGAAGTTGACATTTGTGGTTTTTGAGTGAAATATCTATTGAACGGATTGCCATGAAATAAGGATAAATTGTATCAACTGTGGTAAACCCCTTGACTTTGTGATCCAATACTACCGTCAGGCCATAATCTTAATTTGTCCAATACTGTTTATGACCTAATACATGCAGCCTCAACTGTACTCCATGTTTAGTGCTAATTAGCAAATGTTAGCATGCTAACACACTTAACTAAAGATGGAGAACACGGTACATATTACTTTGTTCTGACAAGCAGACAAAAACCCAAAGTTATTTATTTATATGAAAAGAAGAAATGCTCATTTCTCCATTCCATGAATTATTTCTCAGCGACTGAGCACAGCTCTGCCCACTCACTGCTGACTGATCCCGCTGATAGATGGATGGTTCGGATCGCTGCCACTGACAATATTCACCAAAAAAAAAAAAAAAGGTAGATACAGTCAGCCACAGTGTGGGACGCAAACAGCTCTTCCCGATTGTATATTAGTACGAGGATATCGCGTTTTCAGTTATGTTCATAGCACAGTCGGTCGGAAACCAGGAGCTAAAGATCTGATTGCAACTTGGTTCTCTGGGGAAAAGTTAAAACGACAGAGGTTCTCTGTATTTTTACAATATAACGCCTCCTTTTCAGCTCGGGAGAAGTGAGCAGTTCGCCAGATTAGACAATGCTAAATCCTTTTCATCCTCAATTAACTTTGTTTCCCCGAATCTCTCTTTTCATCACTCTCCTTTCCTCTTTGCTGTCTTCAGTTATCAGTGTTCGTATCTACTCTGAGCCGATTAGCGCTCTCATCCTCCTGCCACAGCACATTTCAGTCACATTTCCTTATAAAACACAGTGCTACCAATGATTGCAATGTCTGCAAACGTTTAGTATAATGCCACGCACTTAATGTCTGTACATGTAAAAAGAAAAATATGACAATTTCAGAATTCTTATTTAATTCGCTTTTTTCTCTTTCAAATCATGTCCAGAGTAGAGTGATGCAGCTCGTAATTCTGCTTCAGAGCTGTAGTTTGTTCATTTTTATTCCTGTATCTTTGGCATAGCCATAACCTTCTCCTCACTCAAGTCCACCCACTCACTGCTGCCATACTTTCACCATCTCTGGTGCTAAGGAGGAGAGGCAACTAGAGCCAAACGTGCTGTCTTTATGATTGCAGCAAGTGCCTTACCATCATAAAATATATATATATATATTTAAATCATGCAAAAGTAAAATGGACCATGTGTTCAGTTTATAAGCATGTAATACACATCATTCCTCATCCCTCTGCATACAGACTATAGCTGTACACACAGTTGTTACAAATACAGCAAAAGAATAATGGCCTGAAAACTACAAAGCCATATGCCACTAAATGAGCAGCTGTGGCTTCTCTAAATGCGACCAGCATCACTGATCTCCAATCAAACAGGATCAACACAACATCAGAGGAAAGGGGTACTTTGTGCATGTGTGTGTGTGTGTGTGCATTCATGCTTGTGAGAGTGGCTGTGTGCTGGCAGTGAGTGGATTAAAAGAGATCTCTATAAACGGATCGGAAGAGAAGAGAAGCAAACACCAGCAATATCACTCATATCGCTAAATTACTCATCTTAGTTAGATTAGTTTGATAAGAGGAGAAAGCTCTGTCCTTCAGTCAGTGGCGATAAATCATGAGGCTACAGCAGCAACGTCAGGACATCACATCTACAGTCTGGAAATGGGTTCTCGTGTAAACTATAAAAAAAAACAAAAAGGCTCCGAAATAGCTTTCTTTTACATGACTGCGTAATGAATTTTCACTGCAGTCAGAAATAAAAAGGCCTGAGATGTGTTCCTGCAGCCACTTTGACAGCTCAGAGCAAATATGAAAGGCCATGAGCACACACACAGTGGAGCTTTGCACAAAACACAATAGCACAGCCCTGACAGCAAAATCTAAGAGGTGATGCCACAACCTGAAGTGACATGTCTATGTTAAGTAATCGGCCAGGGTTACAGTGGGGATAGGACGACATAAAAAAAAGGCCACGGTCTCCCATTTCTGCCCTCAACACCTCTTCTGATCAAATAATACTGTAACTGATTAGGGTGGAGTACTGAGGAAATAGGCCAGAGAGATACAGTATCACAACACAAATCAGCCAGGTGGCAGTCTGTGTGTTTTGCAGACATCAGTGTATAGATTACAGATGTCAGATTTAATGCCATTTAACAATATAAATCCAAAGGTATAATAGAATAAGCTTAGCCTGTGATAACTGGACTATCTGACTGTGTCACAAATTATTTCAACTCTTAAATCACAACACCATGCACTACTTTTTTTTTTCCCCTGCTGCTTTAAATATTAGGACTGAATATCACATTTTCCACTGCAAACATAAATTGTTTAAGCAGGTCTGGTGACATGAACATAGTTTACTGGCCAAACGCCTCCCTAGCTCGAGGAAGACAGCGTGAACATTAACCTTGGTGAGGTTTAATACCTATCAGTCGCTCACTGACATGATGGTCCTGCATTTTCCTTCATAAACCCGGGTTTCACCTTTTAGTTAGTCTAAATTCATCCAAAGAGGAGATACAATATTGTCTCCTGTTGTTGGTGAATACAGATTAGGATTTCAGCTTTATCCATGTTTCAGGCAAACATGCATAATCCTCTGCAATCAAGAATACAATGGCCGGGGACTACAGTTAGTGTTGAGTGTGCTGTCACCCACCTATGCTTCGAGTGACTGTCCGTAGTCTCTCCAGCAGCTCCCCCAGGGCCATCTCCTCCGTCTTCATCCACAGGATCATCCTCCAAAGGGACAGTGGAAGACCAGCTGCCCAACCAACAGACACTTCTGCAGGAAAAAGAGACAGCTTGCCTGCTTTTTCCTGAACGATGCTTCGGAGAGTGGATGGTGGTGAAGAGGACGGGGAAGGGGGAGCGTTGCGGTGGCGAGCCGAGCCGAGCAGACGGGAAGAGGGGGATGCAGCAGGGTAAACTAGCCCAGGATCTGACACAAGGATGCTGGAGGAGAGAGATCTGAGAGAGGGGGGGGGTGTGTGCGGCTCAGAGGTGCTGGTATGCAAGTGAGAAATGGATGCTCTCGAGGATGCTGCAGAGACGGATGAGGGAATGATGCTGAAGCTGCTATGGCTGTCACAGCCCCAGCTGCAGTGACGAGTCCCCCGCAGAAGGATGCAGAACGCAGGAAGCTGGAGATGGAGATGGGGAGGATGTGGAGCAGGGGGCAGCCTCACTCGTACTTGCATGCTTCAGCCTCAGCACACATGATGGTGCGAACCTGTGCAGACCTGGCTGACAGAGAGGGGGAGGGGAAATGAAGGTCAGCACTTCAGTTTTACAGAAACAGCTGATCCAATAGCGACACCTAGTGTGAAGGCAAGGCATGGCAAGCTGTCATGGAACATTCGATATGTAGAAATATACACAGTACTATTGGTTATGCACCATTGATTATGTTGCATCGCCACCATGTGACGACAATTGGTTATGACAAAAACGGTTGTGTTACTTTACAAAAGAGCAAATTCCAGAAGGAATTTTTACCCGGCTGCAATTCTTTTGTCTTTTTAAACAAAAGGAACATTTACGCTCCTTTTGGTGTAACCATTTATATACATGGTTTAAATTCAAGTTAATTATGTGTTTTTTATAACACTTACCTTTACACAGATCAACACTTTCTGGCAGGTCATGCAGACAGAAGAGTTGTGGGAAACTAAAAGGGCACTGTTAAGGATGCCGATCACATGTAGAACATTTATTGAAGTTGCACATTTTACATAGTTTGTCACCAATCAGAATCAGAATCAGAAATCCTTTATTAGTCCCACAGCGGGGAAATTTACATGGTTACAGCGGAAAGGTAAAAAGGACACAATAAAAACACACGTGAACACTACAATTAAGTGGATGGTTAAGTAGGTAAGTAAAGTGTGAATGCAGTGGTACCGGGCTAAATATAACAATAGTAACAATGGATAGTAAGTGTAAAAATATTGCATAGAGATATTGCACAGTGTAATTTCACAGTCTGAATTGGTGAGTGTGTGGTGGTCTACCAGGGGCCGTGGAGATTGTATAGTCTGACTGCTGCAGGAAGGAAGGACCTGCAGTATCTCTCCGTGTGACACCGCGGGTGAAGCAGCCTGTCACTGATGGAGCTGTTCAGTGCGGACAAAGTGTCCTGGAGGGGATGGGACATGTTGTCCAACAGGGATGACAGCTTGGCCATCATTCTCCTGTCTCCCACCACCTCCACAGTGTCCAGAGGGTTCCCAGGACAGAGCTGGCCTTCTTTACCAGTTTGTTAAGTCTCTTCCTGTCAGCAGCAGAGATGCCGCTGCCCCAGCAGACCACTCCATAAAAGATGGCTGAAGAGTCAGAAAAGGTCCTCAGGAGTGCCTCCTGCACTCCAAACGACCTCAGTCTCCTGCAGATAGAGTCGGCTCTGTCCTTTCCTGTACAGAGCCAGAGAGTTATCTGACCAGTCCAATTTGTTGTTCAGGTGAACACCCAGATACTTGTAAGATTTTAAAATCTCAATGTCCGTTCCCTGGATGTTCACTGGTGAGGGTGGAGAGTGTTTGCGCCCTCTGAAGTCCACCACCAGCACCAAGATACTTGACACACCAGAAACAATAGTATATAAAACATGAAAAGATTATGTTGTTTCTACAGAACACCTTTATTCTAAGTTTATATTTTGCATAGGTTTTGCGGATTATCCATCTGTAGATGGATGGTATTTTATTTGTGTTGCTCACAGCATTTTAAAAAGCATAAAATTCAACATCTCTTTTCAGAATCAGTGCCCAATACAATCTGAATAGATGATCCACAGAACCTAACAGTCTACTATGTTCATGGGATTATTTTCTACTAAAAGAAAGATTTTTAACATCAATATTAATAATCTTTATTTATATAGAACCTTTCATAACATAAAATAAATAAATAATAACTTTAGCACCAGATCAGGTTTCAGCGCACACAATGAATGGACGGTTTGCGGCTCGCAAGGAGATTTGCTCAATTTGACAAAAAGTGTCTTAAAATAGTATCACAGACTCCAATCACAGGCGTTTAAGTGATTAAGTTGCTAGGCAACGGAAATATTAGCGTTACTGTCGGCGTCTAGAAGCCACCAAGGCTAACACTTTAGCAAGCTAGCGAAGGCGTGACAGAGGATATAGACAAGGTCATTGGGAATATCAATATTTTCCTCGTACACATTATAAAATCAGGAGGGAAATTTATACGACTAAAATGACAACATATTAGCTTAATATGCACAGTACTAAATTAAAAAAAGAACTGCCATGGCCTCCGTCATTTCTCACAACTTCAGCAAACTTTTCAAAAACAAACAATTCCACTTACAAGGTCATGAAAACCACATTAACGTTTCTCATTTGGATTCGTCTCGTTAACACTGCAAACATGTTCCCGTTGAACCTTCAGGTCGTGCTCTGTTTGAGCACCAATAGCTAGAAAACTGACACATCACTGACTTTGTCCACTGGAGGACATGTCCGCAATAATACTTTGATTTGGTTCCAGCGACGACATTGCGGAAACGTTCAGGGACCAACGTGTTCGCCTACACCTGTGAAACTCAAGGTCAAACTGCCAGCAGTGTCTTTTTTTTTCTTCCTCTATTGTCTATAATGTACTAACTGTGTCTATTGGAGTTGTGCTTCATGCCTGACAAAACAGGTAAAATAATGGAGACATGCAGGTGTTTGGCTACTTAAGTCTTTTCAAGCTATTTTTATTCACCATTTTCCAAATGCAAATATCATTGACTATTAGATATTTTATATTCAGCGTATTCAAGTTTTTCATTTGTCCATACAACATGTCAAACTGAATAAACTATATTTAGTGGTTAAAATACATCAAAACAAAAATCATCAGATGTCCATTTCATGAAATAAGTTGTGAGAATAATCAATATGTAAACTGTTACAATGTGCCTTATTGTTCCTTATTTAGATAATATGTGATATGTAAGATGTTATTGAATTAAGTAACTTAGTGGCCAATCTACTGTGAAATACAAAGCAATATTTGTAAACTGAAGCGGAAGAGTACACCACCTAAAAGGGTGACAGAAGATCTGATTGGAGCAGAGAAGCGCTGAGAGGCGTGGCCTAAGTGCCAATAAGGGGCCAATAGGACCTGGCCCCAGCCAACCAATGGGAGAAGACTATACCTGACAGGCGGTGGGTATAAAATATGTAGTAAACTAGAGATCTGTGAGACAGAGGAACTACTTAAATGTGGTCTGTGGACAGTGAAACGTGTCCTCAGCTGAGGACTTTTGTAATGTTCACCATATCATCATGGAATAAATACAGTTAATATGAAGAGAAGTTTTCTGAAATTGATTTCTATGCGTCTCTATTTCAAATTAAAAGAACACAACAAAATCAAATTCATCAAAACTAATCAGATATGCATTTCATGAAATATACCTCAAATTCATCTAAACAAAATTCATCAGTTGTCCATGTC
This sequence comes from Bovichtus variegatus, assembly GCA_943593645.1. Classification (NCBI taxonomy): domain Eukaryota; kingdom Metazoa; phylum Chordata; class Actinopteri; order Perciformes; family Bovichtidae; genus Bovichtus; species Bovichtus variegatus. The sequence goes on from CALSCE010009132.1 coordinate 6,464,042, forward strand.
AGGAAATATGTCTGAAGAAATTACATCAAGTAACAAACATCAAAATGTAAAAACCCTAACCCACTCATCCTATTCCTCTCATTAGTAATCTACTACTGTGCTCAAATAAACACAACTGTCGTTATAATTTAGTATCATAGCAATCCGTTTTACACTCCTCTAAAATGTAATGTTACTGTAGTGCACGTGAGGACACTCCATTGCATATGGCGGCGCTGTAATGTAGCCGGCAGGAGCTAGCATATGCTAACTACCTCAAAAACACTTGCACACATATTTCCATAGCATTTAACAAACGGGTGTTGTATTAAACAACCCCTTTAACACATACCGATTTGATTTGCTTGATATTTTCTCACTGTTCTTCTAAAGTAAGACAGTACATTTGTAAGTAATCAAATAAATTGGAAAATAATGTGACTATACACCCCGCGTGCTCCACGTGAACTCTATGAAGAAAAACATTACTTTAAAGTTACAGACGTCCAGCTAGGCTTAATTACTCACCCTTGTAATTGTGGACATAACTTGGTGTGTACAACTTGAAACATTTCTCCCATTTGCTGGTGGGTGCAGGTGAAATTACGGCGACAATTATCAGTGGTAAATCTTGCAATAATCTCGAAAAACATGCCATTGTCATATGTTGGAAACTGGTATTACCGACACGGTAGAAACCGGAAGTCATCAGGCTAAAGTTAAACACAGAGTTTTCATAATGTTACACTTTAATTCATCTCTATACACATACATCTAAGCTTATCATTGTCAGACCGATGGGTTCCAATATTGCACTTTTACAGAATGGCCATTTTAGCCTCTTAGCTTTTATTTTGAAATGTTTCTTCTTTTTTTTTAAACTTCCGGGTCACCTGTCTGCGTTTCTTACCTTATATTTTGAGAAAAAAAATGTTTGTATTGCATCACAGATAGGACACATATCTTTTTTAAATATCCTTTTTAGTGAAAAACCAAAGAATAAACAATAAGCTCATGATAAATCCCAAGGTCCCTCTGCATAAATAAATACAAAAATGGCATCATTGTGAGAGTCTATTCTTTCTTACATGATAATTTATGTACTTTTTAAATCAGGCTCTATTTTTCATTTTTCTACAATGATTGCAAGCTACACAGCTTTTTCAAGTCCTTCATGTTAGGGTATTCAGGATTATCTGGATAATGGAAATTCACCACAATTAATTGATTTTGTTATTATCGCGATCCGTAATAAAATCATATATCCTCCCGTACTGGCAGGCATGGATAATGGCAAAAAAAAGAGACAGGAATCATATGACATTAAAAAATATACAACATTAACATAGAGGACAAGTGTTTTTACTCTTTCTTTATTACAAGCAGAATGACAATACAGTGCTTTGCCCTCATTTGCTACAGACAGGCTGGCAAAAAGTGAACAGGTGAACTTTTAAAATCTTTATCCAAAAAAGAAGTAAATTCTCAAAACCTGTTTAGTAATACAAACAGTGCTGTACTGAAGGTATGATATGACGCGTGCTGCTCAGAGCACAGAAGTTGACATTTCAGACATTTGCCAAGCTCAGGAGTGACAAGATGAGCACCTGCTGTTCTGCTGATGGACTTAGAAAAAGCAGTTTGACATTCTAATCAGCAGTAAAAGGCTGGTGCAATAAACCCATTTGAGACAGAGGCTACAGACAGTCCGTTCCAAGTCAAGTTATTTGGTCACTTTTTTTTTTTCTCACCCACTACATTCTTTTTAGAAAAATAACTTGTGAGGAAGAGTGAACACTTATAAACCCCAGTCGACAGACAATAGACCTTGTTTTAGGGGGGGAAAACGATCTGTTGTAGAACAAAGTGCAGTGTATAGACCTATTGGTAAATCTCTAATGAATCTTATAATGTGTATGTTGCTCTAATTTTGGTTACAAACTTGAACACACATTCTAACAGAGTTAAAATATAGTCTTCTCTCTGGGATACAAAAGTAGCAAAAGAAATATTCACAATGGACAACACAAAAATGACAAGTAGTAGAGAAAAACTGAGGTGTGGAGGACCAGATAACAAACTGTGTTTGAAGAATGACTCCAAAGAATTCCCCGTTACATTATTAAATTAAAATAGACCTTATAGCATTATTGTGGTAGCATTGGTATGTGTGACATGTAGAATATCTCTGGATATAGTATGGCAACAGCACAGTGAAGTGGGACACTGCATAACAAGCACCAAGGCCCTTCTAATAATCTACTGAGGTCAGGACGTTGAGCCCCCGAGTTCAAATACTTGTGGAGGCTTGTGGGCTTCGAGTGAAAACTGAAAGAGACGAATCCAGACCTCCAACCAAACTGATAAATCATCTGTGCCCCAGTAAAAAAATACTGAACACCTGTTATTAAATCTATACATGTTGGCAGATGGTGATGTGTATGAAAATAAACTGTATAAACATACAAAAATGCTTCGGAATCTGACATTCAAGACTTCCCCAGTCAGTCACTTGCTGTGCAACACGACAGATATGCTTTGGACAAAAGAGGACTTCGGATGTTAGAAATGCAGAAAGGGGTTCATCCATAATGAGCCACAATCTTCAGCTGGAGGACATGATGGATAAATCAGTTCAACATTCTATTGATTTGATTGTGACATCGCCGATTCAAGTCTCCCTCCTACTTACAACAGTCTAATATAACACCCCTTCTCACTACAATATATATCAAAAGTTGTTTGTTTTTTTTAAAGTTACATCCATACATCAACAGTGACCGCCATCAATAATTTTTAGAACAATACAGAAAAAACTCATGGATAAATGCAACACAGAGAAAAACCCCTTATAATGTGACAACATGACATTAGCATTCTTACATTAACTTTTTTTTTTTTTTTTTGCATAACACACAGCATGGCAGCAAACACACAAGCACAATGCAACAGTGAGGAATAGCAAGTCATTTAGGACATCCATAAATAAAGACTCCACGAGTCTCGGGCTGCTGCTGTTACCCTACACGGCCACACGGGGGCAGGAGTGGGTGCAGTGTGCTCATTGTTGGGAGAAAGAAAAGGTGTCGTGATATGGTTCATGATGAATGATGTCTGGGACGACGGAGGATAAGGAAGAACAGAGAAGAAGAGCAGATCAGCATGCAGCAGGGAGATCCGACATGCTACACTGGCAGAAAATCAAAAGTCGACACAATCGTGAGGGTAAAAGAAGAGGAAGAGGAATAACAGACACACTGTACCAGACATGTATGCCCTCTGAACCTCCCTGTCCACTCACAAAACATGTTAAACTGACCTAGAAATATAATCCACTAAAAATCAGTATCTATGAATTAAGGCAGGGTGGCTAGAATACTGCACATCCCTCTTCAGATCTTCCCAGTTTCTCTCTTTCAGCTGATGTGTGTGTGTGTGTGTGTGTGTGTGTGTGGGTAAGGCTTTGTAATACACCACTTCTGTTTAATTATTATTATTTTATTTTTTTACACCTTTCTCCTTTGGCTCCTAGCCTGCTGCTGTGTGGCTACCTGTAAGGCAAAGGTGTGTCACATACAAACATACAGTAACAGGCAAATTTCATGCATACACTCGCGCACATGCACACGCACGCACACCTAAAGGGCTGAGCTTGACGGCTGCCCCTTACTTGGCCAGACCACATACTGTACATAAATGTTTTCCACAAACATTCACAAAGAAGCAAAAAAAGGACACGAAAGTGGAGGAACAGGCAAGAACGTGAGACTGAAGATGAGGACGAGGAATACAAAAAGGCCTGTTGACATGTTGAAACAGGACAGTTCCATAGTGCATGAAACAAATGCACCTTCGCACATGGTTCCCCTTTTATTCTTAGACTTTTTCAAGTAAGAGTTTGGGTAGGAACTTTAATGAGACTAAGATGGGGACGACACCGACTCAAAAAAGATGTTACCACAGTATGCAGATGAGGCGTCAGGGCTGTAATATCTAAAGGGTTGTTCACTCAGGTGTAGCCCAGAAAATGCACATGGTGAACTCAGCATGGAGGTTGATGTGTGTGAACATGGTCGTTTGTGTTTCGCTCGATAACGCCTCGATCCTTGAGACGCAGATCTTGTTCACACGTCCTTGGATGTACTTTATGTTGAAGCTCATGAGATTGACATACACATAGTTTTCGAGCCTGCGCTTTGTGTTCACACGGAGGTCTCCGGCCCTGGAGCGTAGTAGGCATATCCCGCCCCTGATAGACGGAGCATGTAGGGGCTGAGAGAGCACAAGTCTGCCCCTCCACCCTCTGCCAAGTGGACCAGTAGTTTCTGGGGAAGGGGATCAGACCTGCGGAGCGACAGCGTCTCCGCAGTGCCGAGGTGGAGGTGAGAGGAGTCCGTGCTCGTGCCTTTGTAGGATCGACGAGAGGACAGTGGAGTCAACTCGGCCACGCCACCCCGTGACAGCTTCTCATGATCCTGCAGAGAGATGGGGGACGCATCATCAAGACACAATCCGAAATACAGACAGAAGCAGGAAAGGAAATCAAAAGGAAGAATTGCAACATGCAGATCAAATCACAGACGTTTGTGAATGACAACAGATGTGAGCTGGCTGGATGCAAATCATCTAACAGCAGGGATATATTCACAATGGTTAATAGGTTTGTTTTATATATCCAGATAGGGCTGCAACTAACAATTATTTACATGATGGATTATCTGACAATTATTTTTCTAGATTAATCGGATCATTTGTTTGGTCTATAAAATGCCAGAAAATAGTGAAAAATGTCAATACCAGTTTCTCAAAACCCAGGGGATTTCTTTAAATGTCTAGTTTTGTCAGTCCCAAAGCCAAAGATATTCAGAATAATAGGATATAAAACACAGAAAAGCAGGAAATCTCCATATTTGAGAGGCTGAAAAAAGCATTTTCTGCCACTTTTGCATGAAAAAATACTTTAACACTTATTCGATTATCCTAATTGTTGGCAATTATCGATAAGTCAACTAATTGTTGCAGCTCTATATCCATATGTTTAGTTTGAATGATTAATGACACCCTGTTATGGACCCGAGGAACACATTTACTGAACAAACAGGACAGAGGAATCCATTAAGTGTCAACACTGGACATAATTTACTGATCAATGATGAGAAACCCTCTGAAAATTCCCATTATGATTGACAGTTGTGTTGGATTATAAGCATGCTTCTAAAAATGAAGACAAACTTCACACTTGCTATTCCATCTCCCGACACCAGATGTCATCATTATTCCTGATTATACACGATGACCATTTTTTTAAAAATACAAGCCGCCTGGGCAACCTAGATTAAGTAACCTACTAATGACACTGCCTAATAAAATATGACCTCAGTTACTAACTGCAAGTAAATCAAGTCTGTATAAACCTCTAAAACCTGACAGTCATCTCACATTTCACAACTAAACCTCCTCTGACCCAGAACCTTCATTTTGAGCTCCTCTAGCTTACTTTCACACATCTCTTAAACCACAGTCCAGGACCAAAGAGGAGTCACAACAAGCCTACTACTTGTTGGACTCCACATGACATGAGTGGCAATGGGTGTTTAAGTAGCCTGGGTCTAATAAAGAGAGGATAACATTTCTCATTTGGCTGCTACCCAGATCAAGTTAATTCCCATCCCACATGCAGTGAGGAGCACAGCACGCTTTGCAACCGGTGCCGCAGAGTTAATTGGAGATTGTGATTCCTGAAAGTAGGTTTGACGGAATGACATTTCTCATGTACATGCAGTTATACAGGCACAGGCCCATCCCCCCCTCCATAGCCATAGCTCGAGTCACACAGCATGCCCCATGCAGTGCCGAGCAGCAGGGAGCATCACGGCAGCAGCATTAACAACCCGACTCCCCACAGTCAACGCCCTCTGTGTGTTGTTACCATGGTGACCCTAGCCCACCTAGGGGGGTGTACTCTAGGGTTTGCTGGGAGGGGTGCTGTGGCTGTGTGACATCATGGAGTCATAGGTCCTAGCAGCTTTTTCTCCACTGTCTCCCTCACAGGTCCTATCAGGGTGGAGCGAGTTCCTCTCATTGTTTCCCCCTCCACCAGCAGAGCCAGGAGCCACACAGCCCTCCAGGGCCCCCGCTGTCCTAACCTTCTGTGGATGACGTTAAAGCAGTGTTAATTTCGTGAGCTAAAACTATGACTAAAAATGATCGTCCACCAGCCTATTTTACCATGACTAAGGTGAGACGATGTCGACACGGCACCAGCTTCAGTAAACACCAACTGTGACTATATCAACAAATATCGTTGAAGAAAAAAAGACTAAAATGTAGTTAAAAAAAATAAATAAATTGCTAAGATCATTGACAAAAAAATAAATATTCTAGACGATCATATCGTATCACTCTCATTTCTATATAGAAATCCATATCAGGATCAAGGGCTTGGGAGAAAGAAACAAGGTGATATTTTGGCTGGACTAGATTGACTGAAATGTTGTTTTAATTGAGTAAAACTATATGAAAATAGTTACGATAAGATAAGATAAGACTAAAGTACCCAAACTAGTCAACTAAAACTTGACAAAAAAACAAAACAGGATGAGGTTGACTAAATATGATAAATACTTACAATACATTTTAACACAGGACTAATACTCAGATTAAATAAAAAAAATAGCTGACAAAATTAACACTATGTTATACTTTTAACTATGATTATATTTGTGGAAAACTGTGACCCCCCTGCTACACTGAAAAATCCCCAGATAAACAATAGGTTTGGCGTCGCTCTTAAGGTATCACACTGCGGATATGTTGTGGTTGGTTAGTTTAAACCAATAAGCTTTAGCACATTTTACATTGGGAGCTTTGTCTTTCTGTGCAGTGATGACACGTTTATCTTCAGTACACTACATATCCTGTCACTCGCATCCCTGACCAACTCTGCATGTGCAGGTAAGGTCCCGGTGCACTCTGGCTGAAGCAGAGCTGCATTTTACCACCGTCCAACTGTGATCTGAGGACCAAAGACGCCTGTCAAAGCGGAATGTGAACGGTGTCATGAAACTTTGGCAAAATGAGGTTCGTTCACCCGCTCGGTGAAACAATATGACGCCGTTTTAAGTTTAATCTTTAAAATGATCTGTGAAGTGCAATATCACAATAAAATCAGAAAAGTCCTTTTTTTCTGTTCTGGACTTGTTTAGTGATGACAATAAATTCGAGCAGCTATTAAAGATTATTTTCTGAATTAATCGTATAAAATGTTAGAAAAAAAGAGAGAATAGCCCTCGACGTCGCAGAGCCTGAGGTTTCAAATGTTTTGTTAAAAAAATGTTTTCATTTACAATGATGTAACGATATAACACAGAAACCTTTGGATATTTGCTTTAAAAATGACTTAAACTATTTGTCATTTGTCAAAAACAGTTGATCTCTTTTTTTGTCGATTGACATTGATTTATCAACTACTCTTTTCTGCTCTATTATAAATAAGAAAATTCAAACTGGTGTTTTTGTTGCTGACAAACAATCTTAGAAAAACTGCGGTGGTCCAACACATACCAAAATTACTTGGAAAATACACGACAAGGTAAAAACATGGCAGGCAATTTAAATACCTGAAACACGGAATAAAACGGAACACAACACACACATTATATAATGGAAAGGGAGACCACAAATGGCAGGAGAAATGCTTAGAAGAAGAAAATATTCAATTCTACCCTGGTTTACGAACCAAACGCTATATTTTTTATAAATTGCACCCTAGTAGTCAGTTTCACATTAAGCAAGGTGTTGAGACAGTGATAAGTGCTTTACACTGGGACATGCCACCATGCATACAGAGGGCTTAAAAGAGAGTGTCACCTCCTCTTCCTGCTCCTCTCTCGTCTCTCTGGGCCAATCAGAAACTCATTCTGCTGGAGGACTGAGAAAGCATGAAGATGGTGGACGGCTCCACGGTAAGGCACGGGCGAGAGGACTGCAGTTACCCAGAAAGAGCAAATGAGTGCAGAGGCACAGGCACACAGGAGCAGTGGGGGGGAAACAACAGAGGAGACGGTAATGAAAAGGGAGGAAAAAGGAAAAGAAAGAAAAAGAAACAGGAGGTTAAGGCAGGTGAATGAAAGGAAAAGGGAGGAGGGAACGATGCAGGATGGTGTGATTTGTGGTCCATCAGGTTGCAGTGAGAAGGGAGAAAAGAGAAGAAAAAGCAGAGCAGGGAGAAATCTGTCAGACCTTTCATTCATTTCTCCATTCACGGTGAAGCTTGCTTCATGGGAAGGTGAGGCTAAGCCATAGAGAACAGGAAAGTCATTCTAAATCACGCTGTTGCTCAAAGCTATTAGGGATCCTAATGGTCTTGCCGGATGATTAATTGAGTGGAATATATTTGTAGCTTACTCATATGGTTTCTTAAGAGTCAAAATATTATGTATCAGCTCGCATAGAAGGTGACTCTACTTACCATACGAGGTCAATTCAGTTTAGAAACTCAAATATATCGCTAAGAGGCACAATTGGAATTTTTCTAAAAAATGGGAAAGCATTAGATGTTAATGATTTTAGCAAAGCAGACATCACTACAGGAAAAAAAAAAAAAAACACCTAACTTTGGAACACAACAATTTTAAAGCTTCCTTTTCACTGTGGAGTCGGAGCCAAGATCTTACCTGTGCGCGTTCAATGGCTGTGGGACACATGGCCCTGCAGAGGACCTTCTTGATGACATCCGGCAGCAAACTGACCGTAATGAGCAGGATGATGCTGAGCCAGGCCGGACCACTAGACAGCATCTGCATGAACACGTAGTACATCCTCTGGTAGTTCAGGAAGGGCCTGCGCGGAAACAGGAAAAGACAGACACGGGTTTCAGAAATGTCCTAATCTACACTAACGTTATACATGCTTGGAAAAAAAAAAAACAACAAAGTATGTTATACCAAATGATGCCTCCCCAGAGAAGAGAGAAAATAACGTAGAAAAGTAGAGACCCCCAGATGACAAAGTGATTGATCCAGGTCCAGTGGTGTGTGTCCAAGGCAAGCTGAAACAAACAGAATATATACATAATAAACACTCAACCAGTCAATAACTTTGCCTCCAGGGTTTACTACTGTGCAAACAGAGCGGCCAGCGTCGTCGATCATTTTACGCAACATGCTAGTTAACATGTGTGCCGCGAGCTCGTCCTCGCACGCGACGAGGCACGCGTGCAATGCTAAAGAACTCCTTTAAACGGAGGGATTATGCAGTACGGTGGAAATGTTTCATGCACGAAGACTTGTGCTCACACACCTTGAGCGTAACGGTGAACACCAGCACAGTAAAGACGAGAGTCCCGAAAGTCCAGTTCCCGAACATCTGCGAGGGCAGAGAGGTAGAAGAGGGTTAGCGGCCACATCAATACCACACCCCGATCACCCTGCATCCATGGGTTAGTGAACATCCTATGGTTTTAATTTAAAGCGCATATATGAGCACAACAAAAGGTGAGATTTGTTTGGAAAAGAGTATTCTTTTAAGCTTCGGGGGCCAATGAGCTGAGAATATTTTCACTTCACCTCTTTGCATCCAAATCTTTCTACCTGCTGAAATCCTAGAACAGGTTTTAAGCAGACAGCAGGAGCGAGCAGATGGAATGAGAGTTGAGAGGGAGGGAATGAAAGAGGGGGGCGGGTGGAGGGAGAGCGAGATCAAGACGAAGAAAGCAGGGACTTTATGTCATAACCACAGCTGGTTGTTGGTACCAGTGCAGCCATCTTTGCTAGAATCCCTTCATTCATTAATCCGTTTCTTTATGGTGGAGAATTTCCATTTTAAAGCTGCTTTATTTGCGTTTGTTTGTCACCCGCACACAAAGAGTGCAGGATGAAAACAGGGCGGCTAACCCCTGGATGCTGGAGCAGAGAAATAAAAACAACTCCAAGAACTGCTACCATAAATACATGGACATACAAATACACACACACACACACAGAGATGCACAAACACGTTAGACAGAACAACAAACAGATGTTGGATCTAAATCGATGTACAGCACATACTGGTATTACTCTATTTAGTAGCACAACGAAACACAAGGAAAATGTGGGGGAGCATCTAAGGTTTCTACTATGTCAGTGGAGTTGTTACGATCAGGTACTGTGTAGGATTCAGGGCTTTACAGAGATTAGGGGAATAATGGAGCACTAGAAAAACTACACATTCAAATGAAAGTGCATGGATGATGTGAAGTGAGAAGGGATGAAACTGGATGAAACGGTCAAACTGAAAGCTTAAACAGTACGACAGGAACTAAAAAAGCGTGAAAGACAGAGAGAGCTGACAGGGAGGGAGACAGGCTTACCATCTGTGTGTTGGTGGTCATAAGCTGAGGAGGAAGAAGAAGGAGGAGAAGGAGAAGGAGAAGAAGGAGAAGGAGGAGGAGGAGAAGAAGAAGAAGAAGAAGAAGAAGAAGAGCAAAATAAAGAGAGAGGAAGCAGAGAGAAGGAGGGGGAAGAAAAGAGAAAGGAATCAGGACAAAGGGTAAAATGAATTTCAGGATGTTTCAACTTAAAAAACAGGACCAAAGGCAATCGAAAACAGTTGACATGATACAAATTAACAATACAGAGAAAGATGCTATTGCGTTGTCGATATGAATGGAGATCCAATGTTGCTGACCTATAGATGGGCCTGGGACAGAAACCTTACTGTTACAGATCCATAATAACAAAAACATGACCGCAAAGTCATCCTGTAACACTTAAATCCTCTTTCATGACAATCCAATGGAGATGGATGAGTAAAGGAAGCACTAAATTTGTGTCCATTATTCGCTTTTAATTTCCCTAAAGGACACCTCGAACACCCCACAAAGTGCCACAACTGATCCGTTTCTACTCGTTTCACTAAATGACACATATCACGGCCTCTGTTGACATTGAGACGGAGGCTCACCTGGCCGTTGCTGGTAAAGGTGGTGTTGTCAAACAGGAAGTAGGCACCAAAGAAGAAGATGACAGCGTCAAACACACCCAGGCATGTCCAATACAGGAAGACGGGCCAGCGGAGGAGGGAGTTCTTCGCTATGTCCCTAAAAGAAATGGGCAGTAAAAAAAACAAAAAACACATCAAGCAAACGCAACAAACTTCAGAAAAGTCACAAAAAAAAAGGTAGAAATCCGATTTTCTTTCCAGCAGAACTGTGATGACCTGTACAAGGAGGGGTCCCTCTTGAGCGTCTCTATCGTGACGTGCTGCTCAACCAGGCTGTAGAGGAGGATGGGGAGCGAGGTGAAGCTGATGTTGTACAACGTCAAATACGCCGTGTCGTACAGCGGCTGCAGAGGGACAAACACAAGACGGCATCAGACATTTTGAACCGAAAGGACGTCTCGAAAATCAAAGCTACGCTCATTGAACCTTCTGGCCACTTGAGGGCAGCAGGACAAGTTATTATACGTCGACAAATGATCATCTTATGAAGTTGTGTTTAAATTGTTGGGTGGAAAAAGAGCACATCCAGGCAAAAGTCAGTGTAAACCAAACAATATCATTTTACTTTGTTATTGTCATCTATAGTGGTTATTTATATGTTGCATATAAGCGCCTGATTACACATAGAGCAGGCAACATTAGCTTTCATGTACCGCTGTGGTTTTGGCTATTTGACAATTGTAAGATGTTCAAAATATCTGCTCCTTCGGCTGCTGGAGGTTCTGCTTCACGACCAGGTAGCTGCGAACTTTGTCTGTCAGCCATCTGGGGCCGGGCAGGAACAGTGAAGTGGGTTTATTAAGAGTTGTCTGCGCCGGCTTAAAGCAAGATTGAGGTCTTCATCTGTGTCTGTTTTCAAAAAGGCAGCAGTTGCTAAAAAGAAATATGTTCAGGATACCCTGGACAGGGACTTCTAAAGAGTTATTCTACTCTGAAATCTATTGAAATTGTACTTACTATATGTCTTTGATTATTGTATCTTATCTATTTAACCGATGTTTAGACTGATGGAATAAATGATTTAGGGACCATTGAGTAGTTAGAGTAGTTTGTTTTCGGGGTCTTTGGTTATAATTGTTTTGTAGGTTGTAAATGTTACTGTATAATAGATGCACTTTTTCAAATGTAGACAACATGTTGGTAAACATATCATTTAAATCCTTTCTGCTTGGTGTCTGGGCCTCTATTTTCAACCTCCAGATAGCTAATCAAGGTGCACATATCTCCATTATGTCTTATGATTTTAACAGTTTTGTGAATAAATGGAACTGAACTGAGAAGAATGGAGTTTGTGGGCCGTAAAATCCAATCAAAAGAGGTGAACATGCTCAGCAGAGCTGAGGGGAACTGCAGAGGAGGTTGATGATTCTCTGTGGGTTCGTCTACGAGCGACACTAATTATTGCAGCTTTAAAAGTAAAGATTTAAAAAAGCATTAATTACTGTATGAAGCTAGTTTGACGCATAACACTTGCCGACTGTAGCCGTAACTCGGTATGAAGCACTTACCTGCTGGGAGAACCCACAGAAGAACTGGTACAGGAACTGAGGGAAGATGAAGCATACATTCTGGAAAGATTTAAGAGGAGAAAAAAGCAACACACAGAGAAAGTGATAAGCTTGTGACAAGTACACGTGAAGAGATTTGAAGAATCTAAAAATGCTACTATCTACACATTTCTGTTTAGGCAGAGATTGTGTGCTATAAGCTCACTGAGTGGGCCGCAAAGAGCTGGCCTGCCAAAAAGGGAAAAAATGAATCAGTTGGCAGGGCGCTGGCTGCCTGTGGAAGCCGCCCACACTGATCATCGTAGCCATGAATCCAGCAGAGAATGTTGCACCAGGGATTCATGAATCCAGTAATCTGTCAGAGTAGCTGCAAAATCTGGCTCTTTGTAACTCAGTGTTTCACTGGGAATTACGATAAAGTGATTAAAACGTGTGAGCCAGTGGCGCGCACGAGGCATTCGTTTTGTACCTTGTAGAAGAAGTACTGAACGAGTTCAGCAATTCGGATGTAATAGTAGTGGCCATGAATGAGAAGCATCTTCTTCAGGTGTTTGAACTTCGGGATGGCATAGTCGCTGTTCCTGGCCGCCTGTCGGCCTTCTTTACCCATGATGCCTTGAGGGAAAAAAGCAGGTTGGTTACATCAAAATCTGATCAGGAATGCAACAAAGCCATGAGTGTAACACAAGAAGGTGTTTTTTTTTTTTAAATATACAGACTAGAGCCTAATTAAAATACCATTGTACAGATGAGCTAATACGGGCTTATCACAAATATATAGTATCGTTGTATTCAGTATGTTGGCAGATAGTCAAAAAGAAGATATATATATATATATATATACACACATACATATATACATACATGTTTTTTTTTTTTTTTTATATATAGTTATTAATTATAACTAACTAGTTAATTTCAAGAGAGGTTTTCTGTTGTTTGATAATAATACTTTACTGACAAAAGTTAAACATCCTGTCTCAACCAGTGGTAAAATGTAACTAAGTACATTTCTTAAGTACTGTACTTAAGTACAAATTTGAGGTCGAGATATTTCCATGGGAATGGTTGTACTTTTTACTCCACTAAAATCATCTGACAGCTTTAGTTACTTTACAAATGAATACAGATTTTTTTTGCACACAAAACAAATGAAGAGGTTTTTTTTAAATATGATGCTTTGTTATGAATTAAACTACCCAACAAGACAGAACTATTTTTCATAAAAAATCTAATAAAAAAAACTCAGCACATATCTGTCACGGATTCTTGCCAAAAAAGGTTTTGTTTTCATTATGTGTGTGTAAACATTGACCCACACATGTTAATCCGATTTCTTTTACTCGCAAATATCAATATCAGTAGGTCTGAGAAATCAACATGGGCTCTAATGGAAGCAGCGTCTTCCATGTAATAATGTTACGGTGTTGATGATCTTACCAATGCCCACATGTGCTTCCAAGATCATGCTGACATCGTTGGCACCATCCCCGATGGCGAGGGTTATCGGGTGCTCCTTGGAAGCTTTAATTAGCTTCACAATCTGCAGAAACAAAAGTCCGACTTCAGTCACTACCGCTGCTTGTCATGTAGGAGTAACCCTGGATTCTCTCTGTAAAGGGAAGTGCAGCGCTCTCACCTGTGCTTTCTGCAGTGGTGCCATGCGACAGCAGAGCACAGCGCTACAGTTGCGACAGATCTCTAGGAAGATCTCTCTGTAGTTGCCGGAACCGGCACCCTCCTGGTTGGCCTTTAGAACCGCAGACAGAGTGGCCCCGTCGATGATCAGACCGAAGTCAAGGCAGTCGACTGACAACCTGGAACAAAAGATCACAGGACGATCAACAGGGAGCTGTTCACACAATGCATCACAGACCAGTCTGCAGTCTACGGATATTCTACGGATGTGACCAGGTGTTAAGTGCAAATATAATTTGTGGTTATGTGATAAGTTCACCATGGGAATGAGTGTATGCTCTGTAGGGGGGGGCAACAAGAAGTCGACTAGTTGATTACTCTGTTGTCATGAAAATGAATCAGGAACTATTTTTGATAATCAATTAAATCGCTTTGAGTCATTTTTCAATGAAAAATATGAAAAAAAATGACGGTTCCAGTTTCTTAAATGTGATAATCTGCTGCTTTTTTTTTTCTTGTCCTTAGTAAATTGAATACCTTTTGGTTTTGGACTGCTGGTTGGTTAAATGAGCCAATGGAGGATGTCATGGTGTGACAAATTGTGATGGCATGTTTCACTATTTTTTCTGACGTCGTATAAACCAAAAGATAATAAAATAATCAGCACTGCAGATATGCACATGCAACATCCCATACCCAGAAATAGAGCGTTGTCTGAGAACAGTCCTGTTCAGTTCGAACAGGATGTCATGCAGACTCTGCTCCTCTGTGCGTTTCTTGGTCAGCTCAAGGATCTGGGTGCTGCGGCGGAACAGCTTGCTGGCGTAGCAGGTAGCCGCTGCCGTCTCCATCTTGTCCCCCGTCAGGACCCAAACCTTCATCCCGGCCTTGTGCAGTGACTCGATGGTGTCCGCAGCTTTCTCCTGGAGCCTGCGCGTCAATAAGTCAATAAGTGTTTCAGCCTCCAGGGGGTTAGCAGCCGTCAGGACTTCAATAATCAATCAATTACCAACTGGTGATAACTTATCAATGCACGACCACGACCTGCCCATCACCAGTGTGTCTACAAGCAAGTCAAAGTGTCGGACAGCTGATCGATCAGTTAGGTAAAAGTAACTGACGTCTACCCTGTCAGAGCTAAAACACAGCTTGTATTTTAACAGGGCAAAAAAAGTGTAAAGTAAAAAAGGAACAAAAGGCTCAGCAGTATTAGTGAGTCACCTATCAGAGCGCAGACTGAATCTTTCTTGGCCTCATGAGTCATTACAATACTTTGAAGAAGGCTTCATGACTCATTAATCTTCCCCTTCTGTCCCCCTGCTGCTGCACTGTTTTTAAATCTTCCCCCTCCTCTCCCCCCCTCTCGCTCTCTCTCCCTTGCGACCAACCTGTCCTCCACTGCCGTAGCGCCCAAAAGCACAAAGTCCCTCTCAATGATGTCATAGGCCTGCGCCAGCCTCTGCTCCCTGTCCTGCAGGGCCAGTTTGGCTTCGTTCAGGTGATGACACGCCTCCTGGTAGTCGGACTCGGACAGCTTTCGATAAGCGACGCACAGAGTCCGCAGCCCCTCCTGCGTTACAGAGAAGAAGAGAGAGTTGCAGGGTCATCATGTAAGGATACATTAATGCCCTTTAACTATGAAAATATGGAGGAATGATAGTCATTCCAAATCTGGCCTGATTCAATGTACCAATCAATCCCATGATACATCTGCTCAAACTGTGCACTTACTACAGCATTCAGCTCCACCCGGGCTTTCACCTGCTCCACCTTCCCAGACACGACTCGAGGAAAAATGGACGAGTCTGCCCCCTTACAGAACAGCAGGTATTCTCCTGAGGGCCCACACACAGACACACACACACACACGCCCACACACACACACACACACACACACACACACACACACACACAAAAGACATTTCAAACTAACTGCAAAAACAACCTGGTGTCTGATCATGGATTTATTAAATGTATGAACACAGCACTGAGTACATTTTACCTGAGCTTGACTTGACTATGACGCTCATTCTCCTCCTGACGGAGTCAAAGTTCAGAACATGGAGCAGCTCAAACCTGAAGGAGAGGGAGTTTTGGCATGAAGGAGGTTTTCTTTGTTAACTTTCTCGTTTCTGTTCAGATCATTTCATTAATCTTCTTTTGTGGGCTTTTCCAAGGTCTTGCAAATGGAAGTAAAATAAGTCCACTTCAGGGCCCTGCTGTCCTCGCACATTATCCTTTTTATTTATCTAATTCTTTCTTATTTAACAGGTCATACATTTTTGGTACCCACTCTCAATAATTTGTTCATGCTTCTGTCTGGTCAAAAAGTCTATTCTGTTACTTTTTTTTGAAACCTAAAAAAAAAAAAGATAACATAGAAAACCGAAAGTGGAACAGGTATTCATGGGAGTCAGACTTTTCAAGGAAGGCTGCTTCAAGAGACACCTTCATTATTCATCATATTCATTATTTTTTTAATGTTATGCTACAATTTCTAAAATAAGTCACTTGCATTGAAGTTATTCTAGCAAATGTCATCACATCCACTTATAACTTATAACAACTTTTCCGTTTCTAGTTCTGAGAACTGTAGATGATCCTTGAACTTTTTTTTTACATGCAAACAATAATGCAGACTGAAAATCTCAAACTGAGGTCTGAGATTTGAAATAAATGCCTTGAAGAGGAGTATCTCTTATGCTGTATGCTTGTGCTATTTGAATCTCTTGTCTCAAGAGTAAGAACAAAACATTTTATAATCATGCGACACAGACCTGGAAAAACCTCCCAGATGATATTAGACCCGACAGACCAGACGTCAAACATGAAAACATTCCTATGTTGCACTGTCTGCTCTACCCAGTAATGGCTAAAATCATCCAGGCTAAACCTTTAAATAGCCTTAATTTTAATATAATTACATTTAATTGTGCATCCAAATGTGGGAGTATTTGCTGCGTTCTTTTATCTCTTTATTTTAACTTGATTTATACTGCACTAGTTTACTTTCAAATGGTGTAACTTTTGCCTGCTCTTTTAAATTGTAAATCTTTTACCTTTGCAGTACTTTTATTACGCTGTTAAAGCACATTGGATTACTCTGGTGTTTGATATGTGCTTTGCCTAATTTGTGTTGAGGGCCAAAAGATTCAGATTCCCTAATAATTGGTTAAAAAAAAAAAAAAAAAAAAATGAGAAGTGAGAAAATAACTTTTTGCCCCTTCCCATTCCCTGTAAAGTCTTCACATCTGCTGGATGCGCCCCCCCCCCCCACCCCCCCCCCTCTCCAGCTCCCCTGCTTCCTTAAAATAGCTCACTATTGACAGGCCACTGCAGAGTGATGGAGAGAGAGGCTGGTTACGTGAGCACACCCTACAGATCAAACATCACACACTTTCCACAAAACCACTCTCTAATGGACTCTTGCTGCCTTCCATTCTTCCAGATCAGTCGGAGCATTTTGATCTGATTGAGCAGTTTCTAAAAACAACCCTCTGCCCACTCTTTTGTGGCCGTAGTTTTTTTTTTTTTTTTTTTTTTTTTGTAAGCTCTGTTGAACATGTAACACAATCTGAGAGCTCTTTCTCTCCAGGCAGCTGATGTATGACCACAACTCCATCAACTGAATTACTCCCACTTTATCTCCTGCGGTGTAACCACAGCAGACCTTCAACAGACCAACCTTTCAATCTCGTCGTCTTTGTTGAGGATCTCCATGTAGTTGTCTTTCAGTCTCAGATAGGTGTAACCCAGCCTGGAGACGAGAGCGAGGGAAAAGAGAAGAGAGGAAGGGAAATGATTCATTTAAGTCTGAGTATCAATATGCACTATTACTCACACGGAAAAGGTGTTCTGACGCATTTAGTGTAACCTGAGCACAGCTCTCACATACACTTACTACACCACATCTGTGGAAGCAATATGTGAGATCAACAAACTGATTTGACATGTGGCACCATCTGTCTTACATGTGTCTGGGGTCACGTCCTGACCAAAAATAGCACTGTGTGTGTGGGCATGTTGTTTCAGGTGAAATATTATCCAGGAAGTCCAGTTACGTACAAAAAATAAAGAAGGATTTTATGGCAGTAAGGAGTGGTGGGTTTTTTACTGGCTGCATGCAAGTCAGTCTCCTGTCCTCCTGTCACTTGCAGAAAACCAAATGAAGGTAGAAGCCCCCCCCCAAAAAAAAAAAAGCAAACTGCAGTACAGTTCTCGCATCATTTCACCAGGGAAGATACCAAGTTTTTGGCAAATATTTGCAAACTTTCTGCCCTTCACTGCTTGTGTTCTAACCGCATTCATTAATGACATTTAACCAAGAAATGACGTGCGACATGATGTTTACGTGTGTGTGTGTGTGTGTGTGTGTGTGTGTGTGTGTCTTTGACATTTCAGAGAGTGACGGAAATATCAAACACGACGATTCCTTAAAGTTGAATTCATCACCTAAAACTGGGGGATTATGAACATAAAGAGCTACATTTCTTCCACCGCTCCTCTAATGTGAATGTAAACACCCTCGAATTGAAGCTGAAAGTCTGAACTTATGCATGTTTCACATCCAATTTGATAAGAGTGCCGAGCCAACACAACAAAAAGAGGCAAAACCCGATTACTTAAGGACTTTGCAAAGTCATTTAGCAAATTGTGTGTTTTAGTGTGCGTTCACCTTTTCATTCCCTCCACCAAAGCCACCTCATCCGGTGAGGAAGAGATGTAGAAGGAGGTGGGCTTGCCCTGGTGGATGCCCCGCTTGATGCTTTCCACCGTCTCCTCCTCCTTCACCTGCACCGTGTGACACAGACACAGCGCCCGGAAAAACAGATCCTCGTGTTCCTAACGGACACAAAGCCGTACGTTACAATCCTTTGCACCTTTTCTATTTTTAGGAATGCAACAGTTCAGTCAAAAGTCCATCATTGAAATGAAAACATTGAAGTTCAGACACTCTTTTAGAAGCACAAATGACATTTTCTAAAGTTTTCTGCCCTCTAATTTTCGCAGGGAGCGCTCGTCTCTCTCTCTCTCTGGTCATCTGTGGTGGCTTCTGCAGCTCATGCTGACTACACAATTCTTCTCCTATTAAATCTAAACAAATCACTGTTGCCAGAAATGCAAGGCTCATCACTTTCTTGTGTACCAGAGGACTTCTCTCCCATGTAAGACACAGCAAACACTTAGGAGTTACAAAAGGGTTACAAACTGGATATAGAGGCTGCATCCCCTCTGTCTTTAGCTGCAAAACAGACATTTGTTCGTATGAAAATGTCAGCGATAATTACTTTAAGACCCTCCTGCCTGAAAACGTGACATGTCAGTTAATCTGCGAGCGGGGCTCACTCGCATTTCTCAACTAAAATATGTGAAGAGTTTTCTTTACTCTCCTCTCCATCTGTATTCGGTAGCAGAATCAGCTCAGCCAAGAGTGCATTCAGGCTGGATTAAGACGCCTGTTTACTTTGTCAAACACACATACTTACTCTCCTGTATCCTCCGGGTGAGGAGTCAATCATGTCTATACTGGAGGCAGCGCTGAGGATTTGGCCGTTGCAGATGGCATGTGGGATGTAGACGTTCCCATCGACGCAGCATTCAATAAACTCCATGTTGTTCTCAGTGAGAGTGCCTGTCTTATCAGTAAACACATACTCCACCTGGTGGGGGGTGCGGGGGGCGGAAAAGAAAGGGTAGTGTAAGGGCATGTCTGCAAAAAGTTTACATGCAGATACTGTATGCAAAGGTCCGTGCGCTCATGTACGTACCTGTCCCAGCTCCTCATTCAGGTCAGAGGTGTTGACCTGAGCTCCCTCCCCCAGCTCCTCGTCGAACATC
Organism: Bovichtus variegatus; assembly: GCA_943593645.1. Classification (NCBI taxonomy): domain Eukaryota; kingdom Metazoa; phylum Chordata; class Actinopteri; order Perciformes; family Bovichtidae; genus Bovichtus; species Bovichtus variegatus. Next base: position 6,483,988 of record CALSCE010009132.1, read on the forward strand.
TCTTCATCCCACGTGATGAAATAGGAGCCCAGGAACTTCTGCATCTCCACCGTCACGTACATAGACACCGGGATGATGTAATTAAATAGGACCATGAAGGCCAGGAAGTCTGTGAACGCTCGGATCACCTGAAGTAAGGAGGCAGAAACGGAGGGAAAGGTGTGTGAGATGTGTGAGTGGGTGACAAGCGTGCGTTTTTAGGTTAGAGGTTGATGAACAGACCACGTGGCGCTGGCGCTCGTTCTCCGTCCTGTGGTTGTACCAGGGCTCGTCTCGGTCCGGAGACCACTGCCAAGCGTATTTCAGAACGGTGTTGATAACCGCTTTACTGATCAAGATGAACAGATACACTATCAGAAAGGCATTCATCGACCTGCAGAGAGACAGAGCACGGATCAGGGAGAGGAAACAGGAAGTGCACCAATCATACTAGAAATCGAAAGAGCGGGGACGGTGATCATACTTTTCTACAGCGGAGCGCTTCTGAGATTTAGACTGGTAATTAAGCGCCATCTTAGTCTCCATACCAGTGTAGACTGCAACAGCTGAGGGGAGATGAAGAAAGAAAGTGAGTTACGAAGATAATATCGACATCAGTCTCTCCTCTAACTTGGCTCAAACATTCAAGAGACATGAACAGAGTGAATCCACATGTTACTACCATAAATATGTTGTGTGTTCTTCAGTGTGGCTCCTCTAAGGAGCAAATTCTCAGCCCCAAGTGGTCTGAAAGAATGAAACAGAATCCTTGGCTGTTTTTATTTCAGAAAAACCATTAAAGACATTTGATTAATTGAGAAAAAGAGTTGGCCTGGTCAATAAAAGCTATACCCAAGAACAAAAAAAAAAAAAAAAAAGAACAACCTGCCCACAATAAAAAACAGTACACTCACCTAGCCACAGGCTCTTCTTTGTCCTTGTAAATATTAATGCGTCCCACAAATCTGCGGAGAGGAAAAAAGTCACGGCACAAATAAAGCCAAGAGAAGCAACGAGGGAAGATCTGCTTCTCGGAGGTCGAGGATGATTGTGTGTGTACAAAGATGCATCAGTGAGCGTGTGTCACACTCACTTGTAGAGGTCAGGCTGTGGTTGTTCACATTCAATAGTGGCATGTAGCGAGTCCACCTCCTGCTCCGTTCTAAAGGCCAGGGTATCTTGTACAGCATAATAGGTCTGAGATAGGAAGGTGGAGGAAGGGAGAAGAACAAGAAGACAACAGAGGAAAATGTCACCCGCAGCCACTAATGAGAGCAGGGTTCATGCGACTCCGCAGTCTGGCTTCCAGCTGATTTTCTAAATGACTGCGCGAGCCAGGGAGGTGAGCAGAGGACAGCACGCTGGGGTGGTAAGCACATCAGGGGGTCACCCCGGGGCCGTGTAAGAGGAGAGTGGCTGTAGTACTCCACCACACGCGGGGATATGCTTACGTGCGCGTGCTCGGCCATGCGTACGGTCGTGTGAGTGACATCAATGAACATCGGAGGAGAAGTGAAAGCCCGTGAGTGACGTGCGTCTTACATCATTGTGTGCATTTGTGTGTTCATTGATTATTTCCAATATTGATTTATCGGCTCATTATCATCTTGATCGATCGTACAGAAAAATGCAATCACTTAAGCAATGTCTTCAAAGTGTCCGAATAACAGTTTAAAACCAACGATATTGAGCTCATTATCACATACTGTTCAACAAAGAAAAAACACCAAAGTATCAGATTTGAGAAATTGGGAATTGTTCGATATTTTTTGACACTTTAAAAAGGCTTTAAATTAAGACGACACGTTTTTTTTAAAGACCTACTGAATTACAAAGCTTTCCTGTTTTGGGATTAAATATATCAAATCAAAACCCTGCACTAGTCCCGGCACCTTGTGACTGGACTCCCCGTCCAGGCTGGTGGTGGTGACGTAGCAGGTCCCATCATGGCGGCTGGAGGAGAGCAGGATGAGGTCACAGGGGAAAGTCTCGTCCTCCCTCACCACGACGATGTCCCCCACCTGACAGTGCGGGACAGACACATGACACACCCTGAAATGGCTTCCACGTCAATAATAGATGAGAAGTATTTTTTGTCCAGAGCCTCACGTAAACACAGATAGTAAAAGACAATCAGACGGACCTGCGGGTAATCGCCTGCTCATCCTTTACCATTCCTTTTTTTTTTTTTTTATTCCCCCAAAAGGATTGAGAAGTTGCATAACGGATTATGCGAGCGGAGCAGCTTAAGCTCTGATAAATCCCATCTCCACGGTGACCATACACATGACACACGCTCTCTGATTTTGCATGATTAATATATTCATCATTATTCCTGCTCCCAATTCACACTCTAATCCTCTGTGTTTGATCTGCGGGAGTGAGAAACCTTGGTATGGAAAACGCTGGAAGACAGACAAAGGGAGACAGCGACAGAGTTCCCGTTTTGCGATGTAAAATGTCTTTCTCGACCAATGACATTCAGTGAACACTACTGCTATGGCAACACAAACTATAAGACTCTGTAACCTTTAAGGCTGGGCAGCTGTATTGAAGCCTTATTCTAAGCCTGCCCTAAACATCCCGCACAGCCTCTGCGCGCTCGACAGGAGCAGCAGACGCAGCAGAAATGACATGTACCTGCACTCATTATATAGCCTCCGACACAATGGTGAGACAAGACCGAGATACACCGTATCTATACATCTACATAGGAGCTGCTGAGCTAGACACTCGCGTCCTGTAGTCTGACACCTCCGTTTTCATTCACGCTGGGATGACATGAGATAGATATCTGCAGAGTAATATGCCAGCTCAGTGAAGCTGGTTCATGTTTTTCCCAAAGAAATCTTCACCAGGAATAGGATGTAGGATGTAGCGCTGCATTGTAGAATCAGGGTTTCTGAGGTCTTTTTTTAGGACTTTCTTCACAGTTTATACAAAGCCATTTCGGACCTTTTTCAAACTCACACCAAGAATCACAGAAAACTGGGGGAGACTATAAGTAAATGTTGATTAACTACATGAATTTATTGGAGCTTCCTCGCTACTCTAGCTAGTGACAGCAGCCGTGTTTGCTGCAGGTGTAATGTGGCTGTAACTCCACAGAAACAGGACTGAGCAGCCTCAAGTCTCAAACGCCTCCTGAACCACAAGCAAAGAAATGAATAAACTAATCTTACCGTCCACAACAGGTAAGACAATAGCCTAATGGGCAAAAATACATGAGTAGTGGCTAAGTAGTCGCACACTATACGAACAAAGAGTGACATATATTATATATACGATTGAGTGAAATATATTATATACACAGCTGCCCCCGTTTTGCTTTCCACACGGACGTTATCAGCCGTTTGCACTAAATTTTTGAAATTGGGACGTCCTTTTAGATGGAACGCTGAGATCCAATTTTTCGGGTCACAAGCCGGAGGAGTGAGATGACAAGGAGGCACAAAGTTGAGAAATGAGAAAAGGCCCCTCATGTCTCTTTGTGTGAATGAAGAAACCTTAATAGAGCGGCGAACAGACTCGCCTGAAATGGTAAAACTGAACTCATGATCGAATGTCTGCGTCATGTAAAACTCCCTTGTGCATCAGTAACAGTAAAAAGCACTAAATCAGAAGGCAACATTGCAAACAACATTGAATGTTATTGCCAAAAAATGTAGGCCATAAATAGTATCGAAAATGGGTTTTGTTACAATATTATTCTTAATGGATTAAAAGACATTTTCAAGAATGAGAATGAGGCCCAGGACAAAACGGTGATCTCTGCGGTTGCATCAGGATGGCATAAGAGAGCGTCACGGGATGATGACAGGAATATCCTAACTCGTGAAATACATCAGTCCTGGTGACTTGCCAAGGGACGCTTGCATGGTGCACCGGGGGACACTATAATTGTTCCTCTACTACAGTTTCAAAGCAATTAATTGGTGGGAAAGACTAGAGCGAGGCCAGAGAGGAAGGAAACAAAGTTAGAGGACTGCAGCCAGAAAGAGCAGGGGGGAGTGTGAGAGACAGCTATAAAAAAAAAAAAAGTGAGCTATGCAGCAGTACTGTAGTGTTGCTTTGTGGCCTCAGGTGCTACACTGCTCTAATGAGGCCATTCTTACCCGCAGCTTGTGACTTTGTGTCCTCACCACCTTCCCCTGCTGCACCACGTCCACCGGACACTCGTTTATAGAGCAGTCAGCCTTGTGTCTGAGCCAGTCCTCATAGCCCTGAGAGAGCAAGAGGGAAGGAGCGAGGGAGAGAGGGGGAGGGAGAGAGAGAGAGAGAGAGAGAGAGAGAGAGAGAGAGAGAGAGAG
>CALSCE010009132.1:6496066-6518268 GCA_943593645.1 Bovichtus variegatus
TGTACGTTTGTTGACGTGTGTACGTTTGTAGACGTGTGTACGTTTGTAGATGTGTGTACGTTTGTAGACGTGTGTACGTTTGTTGACGTGTGTACGTTTGTAGAAGTGTGTACGTTTGTTGATGTGTGTACGTTTGTTGATGTGTGTACGTTTGTAGAAGTGTGTACGTTTGTTGACGTGTGTACGTTTGTAGAAGTGTGTACGTTTGTTGATGTGTGTACGTTTGTTGACGTGTGTACGTTTGTAGATGTGTGTACGTTTGTTGACGTGTGTACGTTTGTAGATGTGTATATGTTTGTAGACGTGTGTACATTTGTTGACGTGTGTACATTTGTAGACGTGTGTATGTTTGTTGATGTGTGTATGTTTGTAGATGTGTGTATGTAAGTGGGATCGGCTCTGAGTCACACAAGTGTGGATTTGTCATTTATCTTTTCACTTCCTCCTGCAGGACTTCTCTGCATTACTCGTCTACACACGTGCAAAACAACACTGTTGTTTTTTACAGTCCAAAGCCTTGACACAAAATACTGAAAGCACACTGGATCGAGTACGCAAACCTCCCATCTCAGTTCATCTCTCATCCATACATCTAAGTAGCTCCCCGGGGACTAACGGAGTGCATTCTGGGAGTTTAGCGCACCACATTTTTTTTTTTTTTCAAGGTGTCCTTCATCGAACGCTATTGTGGAAATAGAAAAAGATAAAAAAAGAGTCACGAGACGACGGCATTCAGCTGTTTGTTTCCATCTGGCTTCCTGCATGGCTCCTAATGCTTTGGCCAGAGTGGGCAGTGTGTGAGCGCAGCCTTTGGCAGAGCAGCCTGCCTGACACAGCTCAAAGCAGAAGTGTTGACCATTAGCAAAAAAGTTCTGGAACAAGCACTTCAGAGGAAGCAGCGCTTCACTGCTTAAAATGTCCTCAACATTTTGGCAGAGACGTAGCTCATCACTGCCAATGAGCAAATCTTTCACTGTTCAAGTGTCTCCTATGTAACCTTGTGGATTCAAACCCATACCTTTTAAAAGGGGTTTAAATAGGAATAAAGTTAAGTTTGAAATCAAATGAAGGGTAATGTAACTTTTCCTGGTAAAATCAGCGATGAAATAATCTGTGTCAAATAATTGAATCGCAGTCACGGATCCAAACTTATCCACAGTGATCAACAGGCGCTTGGCAGTCAGATAAAAATAGACACAGTGTCAGCCGACTCGAGACCCCTCCAAAAACATTAGGGAGGCAACATGACCCAGAGAGATACAGTGAAATGGAAAGAGAGGGAGATAGTAAGTGAGGCGGAAAAAGAGAAGCAGATTGAAGTGGAGCGAGCAGCAGGAGCAGGCGACTGAGGAGGACAAAAAAAAAAGAAAAAGCGAAATGGATACAAGGAGGGAGGAGAACGTGTTGAGAAAGAAAAGAAAGCCTGACTGAGAGCGAGAGAGCTGACGTCAATTTAAAGAAATAGAAGCTGTAATTGCCGAGATGATGGAGCACTAGTTATTTTGGTAAGTGGTTACTGACCAAACAGTTAAAGACGCACGCACGCACGCACGCACACACGCACGCACACACACACACACGGATATAGAGTGTCATGTTCACTGGTCTCAAAACAAAACTGTGTCAAAACAATAACCCTTTTGGCTCCGTTCCTGAAACATGGATTAAATAATCCTGCCTCGCATTATGTTGCCAGAATTATCCTATCAATACTCATCAAACTGAATTGTTTATTGTGGAAATTGGGATCACTATCCCAACAGATCTTGATGATTTGTCAATAATATTTATTTTTCTAATGGTTCCAATTTAAAAAGGACACGTAATGCAGGACAGTGGCAGGAACACGGTTCATTGTTTTGAACATCGTTTAGATTATTACTTCCACCAAGGATGTAATAATCATTATACTTAAACTGTCAGCAGGATTATGGAAAAACAACTTTGTGGAAGGGTCAAGGAAAGAACTATTTGGAGCGGATCTGGATCACAGGGCGGATACACGCATTGTTTTTCACTAATGGAAACAGCCAATGCGGAGGTCTGCGCGAGTAATCAACCTACATTGATTATATTACCTACATTGAATTAACAATTATTTTCATCATCGATTAATCTACCAGCTATTTTTTCAATTTATTGATTAATAATTTAGTCCGTAAAATGTTGTTTAAAAATGGGCATCACAACTTGCTAAAGTCCAAGGTCTTTAAAAGTCTAACAGTCCAAAAGCAGCAAACCTGACATACAAGAAGCTGGAACCAGATATGTTTCATGATATGAGAAGATAAAACATCAAGAGGGAGAATGTTATGCAACAGTTGCAGTACAAAGTGTGATAAAGTGCAAATATATGGAGTGCAAATAAACACAATATAAACAATAAAGGCTATTAAATAGGTGCAAAAAACAGTGCCAAGAGCAGGCTAAAGACTTTCCTCTTTGATAAAGCTTATAGTTAGGGCTGGCTCAGGTTTGCCTTGGACCAGCCCCTAGTTATGCTGCTATAGGCTTAGACTCCTCCTCTCCCTCTCTATTGATGTGCATTCATGTCCCTTAAATGCATGTTACTAACTCACCATCCGGGGCATCATCCCCGGAGTTTCTGTGTCCCTCATCTGGCAGGTTGCCACTATTAAAGATTACTTCTGGACCGTGAATCGTGGCTGCACTTGTTGCCCTGGTCCTGCCTGACACCAGGAGCCTTTATTGACATCCCCCTGGATCCATCTTTTTAATATATGATCGCATCATGTTTTCTGTCTCATAGATTGTCTATGCTGTATTTTTAACTATGTCGTTTGTTCTGTACACACGTCACCTATTGCACGTCTGTCCGTCCTGGGAGAGGGATCCCTCGTCAGTTGCTCTCCCTGAGGTTTCTTCCATATTTCCCCCACTAATTGTGGGGTATCTTTTAGGGAGTTTTTCCTTGTGCGGTGCGAGGGTCTAAGGACAGAGGGGGTCGTATCCTGTACAGTCTGTAAAGCCCACTGAGACACATGTATAATTTGTGATATCGGGCTATATAAATAAACTTGATTTGATTTGATTTGCCAGAAATGTAAACAGGTTCACAGTAAGCGTCGTAAATATAGACAGGTTAACAGTAAGGTGCAAATTCAAAGTATACTCGTGCCAAAAGTGAAAGGCTTTTGGCCTTTTTTTGTTTGATAAATGACTGAAATGATTAATGGATAAAGTCTTTTTTAATGGATAAAGTCATTTTCTGTCGATCCACAATCTCCAAAGTCGACTAATCGTTCACGACTGGACCTTATTAATATCAGGGTTATGATACAACCTATCCACGATGCTCCACTTCTGCTTTTATTTCAAAACAACATTCCAAGATCCACAATTCCCTGATTCGTGCCGTCATATTTCTATCCGCACTGTTTTTCTCTCCCTTTCGTTCCCTCCATCTCCTCTCATGGTGTGTCACACTCTGACAGTGGGACTGTGGGAGAGGGACGGAGAAAGACACAGAGAGATTGCATTGTGGTTTGTAGTTATCTGATCATTAATCCTCACTGATCCGTATCAACCCCCGGTCCACTGTTCCCTCTTCACTCCACTGCTCCATCGGATAAAGTGGCTGGCTGGTTGGTTGCGGGACATGGAAGCTTTGTCTTTATTAACACTGAAACAGCCTCCGAGCAGTGAGGCTGGTCTTACATCACCATCAATCATCAACAATGACAAGATGGATCTGATAGCAGAAAATCACAACTTCTCCTTACATGTTTCTAGCGGTAAAGTTAAACAGATTTTTTTTTTTTTATTTATTTATTTATTTATTTTTTTAAAAACTGTTTAAACTCTGGATTCAACATCAGAGAACAGAAGCGTGGCTGATGTTTTTAAGGTTTAAAAGCCCAGACTGCATCTCCAGTTCTGAGCTTTTCCATTGTCTTTCTACCACAGCACTTTACTGGAATATGGATGTGCATATATTCATTGTGGGAAAGCAACCCCCGACCCTGACAGTGCCGTGATCTATCCCCGTGCTGTAGCTCCTTTCTACCGCAGAGGTGCAATAAAAGGTATACACCATTAACTGGCCTGATTAAATGGTCGTGTCTCAGCCCTCCTCGTCTGTGCCGCCACGCTGTGCTGCAGAAGCACAGCGCATGTTGAGCGGTATCCCTCATTAACTCCCAGATCAAATTTCTCTGATTGAGCTCTTCCTTAATGAACTACTCATGTTAACTATACAGAGCATGTGGAAACACACAAACCGTGATTACACAACAGCAGGAAGTGGATTTTAGCCCATAGAGTGTCAATATTATGGGAAAATATTAAATGAAAATTGTAAAAAATATATCTTTTCTCCTTTAAAGCGTTTTAAAAAGTGAACGCATGAAAGTTAGAGACTCGAATCTGGTTGCAACAGCTCTTTGTAATTTAAACTTAGCCGAGATATAAGTGTTTACTAAGAGGTGAATGTTTACACATCACTAAATAAAAAATTAGTTACACACAAAACTAGTTTTCATGTAAAAATGAGTTGTTAATAAATATTTACTAACTGTCAGGTGTAGCTGTTACGTAGCTAACTGTTAAGCTAAAAGTTAACTCGCTGATATATAATCGGTTTAGATTAGGTAGAATACGTCATTTTAAATACAGTGGACATATCTGACATGACATTTTATAAAAATGCAGTTTGATAATGATGAAAACAGTAAAGATTTAAAATCACATTTCAGAAAAAATAACACAAATATATCTTAAATAACAAAACATTATGCTAATAACGACAGCGAAATGACTAGCTAATTAACATTGTTTAGGTTAGAATATTCAGGTATTTCACACTCTTTCTGATATACATATTTCTCCATGTACGCACAAATAATACAATGTAATACCTACATTTACAAATAATTAAGTGTTAAATTGAACATACTATACCGTGAGCCCCCTTAAAACCGTTATTTTTTTGGCACTTATGTTGCTTGTGATGCTACAGGGACTTCCAGTTCATATAACAAATTACTTTTCATTTACACATTACTAAAGTCTTCACTGGTAGACACATTTCTTAAGTTTTATTGGTGCAATTAGATTTAATAAATCCCTAGTTTACAACTATCTAGTGGTTACTAAGAACTTAAATAGGGTTTTACAGACAAACCAAATAATGAACAGTTTTACCGATCTCACAGACAGCGTTTCTTTTACGCTAAATTCAAATGAGAAAAAATTTGCACAGCTGCCAAGAAAATCTTTCCTGGATACATTTAGGGAACGAACATCAAATAATTTCAATTTTTTTTTAATAGAAGCTGTGAAGTGTGTCGTAGCATTGAGCAAAGATAAAAGCAGCCTGGAGACCTTGATCAGCTGAAAGGAGGATCTACCTGCTCAACACGCTCCCGCTGCCACTCATTTGCCATTAATCACCATAGCAACACAGTATGGAGCAGCAGACAGCTCCGCTACGTCTGCACGTTCATAATGCAAAGGACCACACGGAGGCTTCATTAAGTATAGACTGAAGATCAAACGTGTGGGATTGTCTCATTAATGTTTTAAGCTGTGGAACTGGATTTTGACAAGAGATTTTAAGGCTTTAATAAAAAAAAAAAAAAAAAAAAAAAAAATGAATAAAAAATTGAAGAGACAATGTCCTCGAGATCTTTTTATTTGGATCAACTAACACGTTTTAGACCGTATTCTCGGTGGACAATTCCTTTTTTTGGAACAAGGCGGGATGAAAGAGTCAACATCAAAAGCAGCAGTGAGGACGAAACTAATGAAGTAAGGAGAGGGAACATAGCTCATGGGGAAAGAGAGTGCCATTCGCTGTTAATGAAAGTATTTCTGGGTTAATGCCACACAGGTGCACACAGAAAACACAGTATTTTGGTTGAGGGGGTAATAATAGTAACCTTCAGCCTGCACATACCACCTCGACCCCTGACACTAAATGACAACAGCCACCAGACCCCTGATGACGCAAATCACTAAATACCTGCAACAAAATAAACGGATAATGTATGAGAAGATTACTATAAAATGACAACATTTGTATTCTGTTGTTGCCCCAGCTTCCTCTCCCACTTGACTTGATGTGATCCAACTGTTACATAAGTCAATAATCCAGCTGTGCTACTTCTGCTCTCCCCTCCCTCTCTTCTCTCCTTTTCTCCCGCCACCTTAATCTGAATCCTGAAAAACAAACCCAGCCCTCTTTCTCATTTCGTCTGCTTTTAACACCGACGACACCCTGATACAGGCGGTGTCTTATAATGAAACCTCTGTGTCCGGGGCTCGCTGCGGGACACAAAATAAGTCTTATGAGCCGGCGCGCCGATGCATCGCTGTTTTCTCTGATATACACACAGAAGCCAGCGGGCTAAGCTTTGCCCAAACACAAATCCTGTGTGTTTTTGTCACCTACAGCCTCCGTCTCTCCGCCAGGGCCCCATCTCTGAGGGGGGCGGCGGCCAAGAATAGACTGCCCTTAACCGTTTGTAGCAGCTAATGTGGCAAACAGTGATCTAGCAGGTTGTGTTCTGCCTTTCAACGCCAGCCAGGGGACTCAAGGAGCTGTAAAGTTGCTAGAAACCTTTCTAAAGCCCTTCAGCACTCCAGGACTCTGCTGGCACCCAGTTGATCAAAAGGGAGACATGGCTGGCCTTTCTCTTCTATCTGTTGAGGTTGTGAGAGGTCTCCGCAAGAATAACAGTCATATATTCATAGATGAGATGTAAAGGAGGGTGAGGACAGAGGGGGACAGGACTAAATCAAGCTGAGGACAGAGAAAGAAATGGAAGATATAAATCAAAAGGTTGTTTTGTGAAAGTGAAAAGGTAAACTTTAAAAATAAGACAACATATTTAAACCCCTAAAATATAAAAGCATCCTTCTTATCCAGGTCATGACCTCATGCAGGTCTGAGGCAGCACGCCTCCGTTATTATTATCATCAGGCGACAAAAAGGCACCAAAGACAAGGGAGTGGAGACAGTGGACACATATAACACACGCACACACGCACACGCACACACACACACACACACACACATTATAGCGTGTAGGCTTAGTCAATCTTTTATACCAATAGAGTGAAAAACTGATTTTAGGTTATTACGCAACAAATTTCAAGCACCGCAAAACACGGTGACACCACATCTTCCCTCGTGAAAACTATCGACTGAACTGTACAGGCTCAATTCACCAGCACATTTTCTCGAGTCAGAAAACAGGCTCATAAGCAGGACAGAATGCACAGCCTTCAGACAATGACATGTCCTTCTCATTATAAGGAGCTGTACTGTACTACTATAGATCCAAACAACTGTCTGCAGTTACTAATACAGTGACAGTGTATCAGGCAACACAGGTCCCACTCACGTCACAGTGACAGCTGATGCACCAGAGGGTCAAGATGTGGAATTATCTCTAATAATAAACACAATTCTTGTTTGAACAGAGGTCAGAGCAGAGCATCTTGAACATATAACCATTCTTTAAAAAAAAAAAAAAATATCGATTGTTTATATATTTGTATAGTTTACAATTTACAGAACACTTGACAAAAAAACCCCTGAAAAACCCTAATTTCCCGCACACAAAAATACATCAAGGACAAGTCACCGGTCAGTGATAACACGGGAACCAGATATGAAGAGAAAGGCTCAAACTTGTCCAGTGGAGTAAAGTGGAGCAAATGAGAAGTACATCCTTTCATGGCTGAAGAAGCTTTACTAATTCAGCATTTTTTTTTTTTTTTATTTAAAATCGCAAAGTAAAGTATGGGAGGCTGGCTACATTTGGGCAGTGACCTTGATGAGAGTTTACTGCTCTCTCTGTCCAGAGAAAAGGCCCGGGCGCCTTGCTTATCACATGTTAATCACCTTGCATGATGTAATGTTTGTTCTTCTATGTAACCTCATTAAGGGAGCAGCTGTTCAGAATATGGCAGGGTTAATAGAGGGCAATACAAGTAATAGGAGGACCAGATATACATCAACCAGCCCTCCAATTCTGAATCAATATCTGGATAATTGAATTAATGATTAATCCCCTGTCTACTTCATCATGTGGCAGAGTGAGGATGCAAAGGGAGACGGGTGAGGGATGAGGGGCGTGTTCATTGACCCTCCCTCCCTCCCTCCCGCCCTTCGCCTCACCCGTGGATCTGATTTCCCCTGATATTAACCCTGCTGGAGCATCCGTCAAGCCCCCTTTATTCTACATCTCCCTTTCATTTCAAAACCCAAGAAGCAGCAGCACGAGGGCATCCCAAACGGGCAGTGCACTAGTATGATAGAAAAACAGAGAAAAACAGCAAATCTCCCTATTTAAGAGGCTGAAAAACAGCATTTTCTGCGATTTTTAACGAATCGATTAGTCGACTAAGCCTCGCAGCTGTAAAGTCCACACACTCACTCACTGGAATAAGCCTGACGAACAGACATTAATGAGCACACACTCCTACGGATAGTTATCTCCGCAGCACCTGAGCCAGGTTTAAGGTGAGGTGAAAGGGTCGCAGGCTTATAGCAGATGTGACAATACTCCAGCGGTGCCCAGTCTGATGAGCATCCCCACACCCGTCAGAGTTGTCTCCCACCAGACACTTTACTCTCTAATCCAGCCGCCCAGCGACCAGCTGCTTCCTGCTCTGGCTGATAGGCAGAGACTGCGGAGGGCACCGGGCGTTCAGACCAGACCAACCAGTAATGTGGTTACAGCTCAACATCATCTACTTTGTTGTTGCGTGGACATGTCCTGCTGACAGACAGATCCCTGATTACAAATAATGATGAGGACTCTCTCTGAAAGTGCGTCCAGAAGAGAGCGGCACGCCTTGCTCTGTGTGTTCAAACTGCACTAATATCAGCGGTGGACAGTAATGTACATTTACTCAAGTGCTGTATTTAAGTGCCATTTTGAGCTACTGGTACTTTACTTGAGTATTTCCATTTCCTGCTACTTTATACTTCTTCTCCGATACGTTTGGGATTATTCTACTTTTTAAACCACTACATTTATCTGACAGCTTTAGTTACTTTGAAGATTAAGATTAATGATACAAAAAAAAAAAAAGAAGAAATGAACAAATATTTTATCATGTATTATTATAGGTTAAGATACAACTTTATGGATCCCCAGGGAAACATTTACTAGCTTCCCAAGCTGCAGTATCATGCAGTATATATATAGTAAAAAAAATAAATAAGCTCCTCCTTTACCAGCTGCAGCATTAAAGTGATGAACACATCAATGCATCAAGAATTATAATCCAATAATATAATATCCTGAAAGGGGCCATTGTGAAGAATGACTACTTTTACTTTCTGTACTTTAAGTACATTTTGAGGTTAATGCTTTTGTACTTTTAATCATCTGAATGCAGGACTTTTATTTGTAACAGAGTATTTCTACACTGTATTATATCTATTACAACTTCTACTTAAAGTACTTCGTCCACCAATGACTAGCATCAACTCCTTACCACTGTTATTGACTAAATAAACACAGGAATCAGTGTATAAAAAAAACAAATAAGGAAACTCATTGGAACATCATATGTGTAGGATAATATGCAATACATATGCGAAAGTCATCAGTGATCAGTATTAACACTATCCTCTAATATATGTCTTATGTTTGCCATTTGTGTTGACTGTAATGTTTAAATGTAAGTTTAAATGTAGCCGATGTTGTTAAGTGTGGACTCCAGGTTAGCTGTTCTTTCGGGCACAGCTAATTGGGAGTGACAACTTTAAAGCCCCTCTAGTTTAACCTGCACAACTTATCTCTGTATCAGGCTGGAGGTGAGTACAAGCAAGTGTAAAATTCAGTGCTGCAGAGTCCCAGCAAGGCCTCTCAGGTCTGCGAGTCCTGATTTGGGATTTATGTCCTCTGCAGAACCAGGGAAGCCATGAGATAGTTGATAGTGTGCATGCATAGTGTAGCTCACTAAAGCAATTTAACTGGGCCAGCCAAGTTCATTTCTATTCTGCACATCCACCCGCCATCACTGCATCTGTAGCCACTGGCACATTCCCCATTCAGCTCCACAAAAAAACATTGTAAAGCCCACAGTCAATGGCCTGCCAAAGCAGCCCCAGTGAAATGTTTATCATTGCAGATGAGCAAAGTGTTCATCGCCCTGCGCGTCCACGCTCAGCCCTCTGAAGGCAGTGCCGTGCACGTGCATGCCCAACACACACCGAAACATAGCTACAAACGTGATATGTAACATGCGTTACATTGATGCACTTGCAGACACTGAGCTACAGTTGTGACAGTGTTGACAGACGGTGTGTGTGTGTGTGTGTGTGTGGGGGGGGGGCCTTACGTATCTGCTGATGATGTTCCGGAGCTGGGTGAAATCCATCCTTCACACGGCTCCGGCGGCGACTAAACTGCAACAGAAGACGTCCCGCTCTCCTCGGATCTTCGTGAGCGCTACCTAACGTGGATCTTTCCACCAGTATCCATCGCGCTCCACCTCCGCCGCCGCCGCCACCGCCGTGTCTGTGATAGCGAGGAGCAGCGGTCTCTCAGTCGGCTGTTCTGATTTTCACGGCATCCCCGGGAAGAGCCATGCAGCGGCCGAGCGATTACAGCGACTCGCGCTGCTGGCTACATGTCAGGGGGATGAAAACCTCCAGACGTCAGGGCAGTCTTCCGGGTTACTCCTCACTTGTTAAACGGTTGTATTCGTGCAGGAGACGGTCCCTCATGGAGGCTGTGTGTGTGCGTGTGTGTGTGTGTGTGTATGTGTGTGTGTGTGTGTCCCGCTCTGTGTTACAGCGGTGGCCCTCGATGTAGCGGCACCAGCGAAACGTCCACAGCGCTCACCCGTCAGATGACTACGCTGCGCATGCGCACTGGGGGTTATCCCTCACCTCTCGTGGAGTAGATCTGAATACCGCACTGACATAATCACCTCCACATGGAATCGATCAAAACTCATAATCATGTCGAAAAAACCAGAGCAAAAGTGCAGAGACTACAAAAATATGTAAAGAATCTCACTGGGAATTTTCAAGAGAGTCATTGTAAATACTACCTGTCATTCAGATCCTAAGTAAAGTACACCACAGTGTTTAATACTCTACTAGAATATCTGCATTACATTTACAGTTACAGACAAGTAAATGTACAGAGGTGTTATCAGCCAAATGTACTTAAAGTAAAGTTAAAATACTCACAATACAGGCTAAAACCCCATCTCAGCTCATCTTATTTTAAAATGTTTCTACATATATATATATATATATATATATATATATACATATATATATTGTATAAAACATTTTGCACTATTTGTACATTTTTGGAACAGTCTCCTACTGTGTATTGCAACTGTTGCACAACAATTTCCCTCGGGATAAATAAAGTTCTATCTTATCTTATCTTAAAAGCATTAGGAACATTATTTGATTGTTTTTACTGATGCATTAACATGAAAGCAGCCATTTATAGCTGGAGCTGGCAGAGGTGGAGGGGATTCTGCATATGATTCTGCATACTTTTTATATTAGTGGTTTAATTTACTGCATAACAATGCAACATATTTTATATGCTGAATCTGTCAGATAAATGCAGTGCTGGGGTATTTCCATCTTAAATTTTAGATTCAAGATTTAAAGATTCAAAGACTGTATTGTCATATGCACAAAACTAAAGCGTAATTGTTGGCAATAAAATGTAAATACTCAAGTAAAGTACAAGTACCTTAGTATTGTACTTAAGTACAGTATTTAAATATACTAGCGTGCCCGATGTATTGCAGGTCTCACTCTTTGACGTTATTGTTATGTCACACTTCTTTAAATATAATATATAATACACGTGACAGACATTATATTTAACCTCTGAGTATATTTAGACAGACATTTCACATGCTCTAAATGCCAGCCGCTTGTTTCCACAACATACCCTGACTTCACATGCACACACACACTCTCTCATGCACACACACACTCTCTCATGCACACACACACGTAGGACAAGTCACGGTAATATCTCTACAATGACAGTAATAATCCTACAAGACGTGTATCTGTGCTCAGTGGTGAGCTTTTAGTAAACGTAATGTGTTCCTTGGTACTACTTTCTATTAAGGGATTTGTCCTTTGCACTAACCCTTTACAATATAGTAACTAATGTCTTTGTTAATGATTAATTATTCATTTACTGAAGCTTAGATCAGTTAAAAGCCATAAATTAAAAGCTTCCGAAAAATATAAATCAATTAATAAAGGCTCATGTGTCCCTCACTTTCCAATAAGCCATCAAGTCTTTTGTTTTATATGTTAATAAGTCATTAATGCGGGCTTTTTGTAATCAAATATGCAGTTTTAAAGGTTCATAAGAGGGTACATTTTAGATTTTGGTCCAGATCATCTCAGCCAGGAGCTCAAACAGTCGAACCAGACAAAGCTTTACAACGTCACAACCCAAAACTTGCTTTTACTGGTCTGTAATGAATTAGTAATTGGTTTATAAACCATTAATAAAGCCATTAGAAACAACTTATAAGCACTGATTAGAAAGTGGTGCATGTTACGTTGCCACACTTTTCCCTACATGCTGTTTGTGCATATTGATCAGACGTTTTTCTACGTGGAGGAAATCACACACAAGAAAACTACAAAATGTTGAACATGAAACAACAAAGTCTAAGGTTAGTTTGCATTGACATCAGAGTGCAGAGCAAAGATGCAGGAGTCCATGTGACTTTTCAACACCATATTACCAACAAAACCATTGGAAAGAAAATATCAAAACGATCATAAAACGACTCAAGTTAAAAAAACGTTAAAAGACACAAAACAACGAGTGCGCAGACAGGAGCGACGCAAACGCCAGCCACCAGTCAAAGCTCACAGCCTATGTTGTGCAACAGCTACACAAAAGCAATCCAGCCATTGTTGTGACACAATGTGACTCACAAAAACCTGACAAAACCCAACTGCACTCATGAGCAAAGAGAAAATCTAAAATTAGCTTCGTCTCCATCTAGGGGGATCCTCCGGCTGCAGGGCGGCAGGGCGTGATGTCTGCCCCAGACATTTCATCTGCGGAGTTATGACTTTCAATTAGCACAGACATTATTAATAATGCATAGGGATCCAGCACTTTCAGCTCTGACCTACTAATGCCTGATGCTGCTGTTTACCTCCCTCAAGACCCCCGGGCATTTACTGTCTAATGATGAGTCTGCCTCAGTGGACAGATTACAACATGCTCTTTGTTCATGGGCTGTGACAATTATATGCATGTTGGGTTTTGTGTCATGTTGTGGAGATAGAAGTTCCTCCTATTCCCTTTTTAATAATTGGTCACACCTACAGAAAGCACAATAGTAAGCACAAGTCTAAGATAGCTTATGCAGTGCCACCACAGCAGATATAAGAACACTAATGTGCTGATCACCAGGAAAAAGCTGACATATGGGAATAAAAGCATTTTAAATCTCTTGCTGATAAAATAAGTCTTTTGGTCTTTGCACGCTGAAGAGTCTGAATGATGAACTCACAGCAACGACGTCTCTATCCCTGGAAATCAACCATCCAGTCTGTAACTATCTATCACTGTCTGAATCTCATTTTTATTAATTTTTTTTAATCAGATCATGTCCTGATTAGCAAATCTGATTGTATCTGATTTGTTGTCCCTTTCAAGAGCAGCTGGCCTTGATTTCCACGTGAACTGGGCCACAATTGCAGCTCAGTTTGAAGCATTGGTTGATTTTTACACTGCTGTGGCTGTGATTATCACATAGCTGATAATATAACTGTTTATCTGAGCGGATGAACTTGGTCGTTGTTGATGTTTTACTGCTGTCTCGTGTGTGGGGGCGAGGGAGAGCTACATATGGGGCAGTGGGTTAGTTTCCTCACGTCGCCATCTGTCCTGCGTGGGAAGAATCTTCTATCTGCATATATCTGGAAAACTGTTTTTTCACATTAATAAAACAGAGTAATGAGTGTTATGGTAGAAATCAAGAGACGTCAAATTACTTTACAAGTAGATTTAGCGGGTGACACAGGGACACGCTCACGACTGCAGATGATGGTGGAATATGACAAAATGAGGCGTGTTTGCATCCCACTATAATCTTTAATATTTGTCTTTTCAGGCTCTAGTACTCTATTGGTGCAGTAAAGCGTAAACTTCTACGGGGGCTGACATGGTATCAGGTTTTCACCACACGATTACTGTTGCCAAAAGAACTCACGATAACAATATTATCACGATACCTACGTACATACCTATAATAACAATATTTATGACTCTTAGTCAAATGCAATTTGTTTATTGTGCGTTTTGCCTTTAAAAAATGAGTGTAGGGAGGTAGAGAGTCTGTAACCAGAACCGTACAAAAGTGTACAAAAAGAACAATTACACTAATGGATAGAGAGATTTAGGAGGCGCTGGATTATTTCCTCGATATATTATCAAATGTGTATTGTTAACATGATATCAATATTTCATTTTTAAATGTCACGGTTATCGTCCATACCACTATATCGTGACATCCCTCACGTCCATCCATTTTTTTGACTTATGGCTGTATTTCCTGGAGCTCCAGAAGCTTAAATTCACTGCATGTCAGTTGGTTTTGGTCGTTTGATTAACTTAATTAAAAAAGTATCATCCAATATCCAATATCAATATGAACAAAGATGGATCCTGAATCATTAACTGAGCTTGTGGCTCTGTATCAAAGTCTAGTTTTGAACCTTCTTTATCTTAGTGTAGTGCTCACTCGGTGCATATTCTTTTAATCAAACGACCATAACTTAAGTGACACATAGTAGATGATAGAAGTTTGGGTCGTATTATCCAAACTTTTGCTTGGGATACAAAGTCATCCGTGAGTTCACTTCAGACGAGTGAACGCTTACAGATCCTTCAGTAACCAATTAAAACAATGGATGATTCAGACGTGCACGAGTCAGCACTAAACTCTCTTTTTGCTACTGCTGATGCCGTGTGTCCTTTTCCAAAAACCTTCAAACAGCAAGCCCTGTTTTTGTTTTTGCACTGGAGTATTTTGGGAAGCATTTTAAACTGCAAGCCCTGTTTTTGTATTTGTTTTGATGTTTTTTTGGCCAGGGACTACAGAGGAAAAAATATCTAATTTAGGCAAAACATTTTTTTACACCATGTGTATTTATTAATTTGCAAAGAAATTACACTAATTATTCCGACATTATGAGGTTGGATTATAAGTGTTGGGGCCTATAACAAAAGTACCAAGTATAGTCTGCTGTGTACACTGTTTATCCTGGGAACTTGGGTGGGTGGTCAACAGGGTCCCAACAACAAATGTTTTCCCTGGGGGACCCCTGTACAGTCTATCATGTGCAATGCACACAGTTAATATGCAATATGTAAGCAGTGAAATGAGTATCATTAAAGTGCAAACACTTTTAAAAGGCATTGGAATAACATAAATACAGTATGCCACTTAAAAATACTGGATATGTTTTTGAAAGATCATTATTGTTTTTAAAAAAACAACAAAAATAAACAACAGCTTGTATTTGGACTGTTTTTTAGGTTTCTATCAGTCGATGTCTACTGTGCTGACATGTTGTTTATTGGCTGAATCCTTCCGCTGCTTTCCGTGATGTTTTTTTCAGCGGTGAACAGGTTTTTGGTATCATTTTTTCTTGTGTAGTTTAATCATTGCAGCTCTTGTTGCAGCGCGAGCAGCTGACTCTGCACTATTGTCAGCACAAACAGTGGGTCCTATTATGCTGTAGATTTGAATTTATCCCTGAATCAACTCACTGGCTGCGGAAAATAAAGAATATGGGGCATGGGATGATGTTTGTGAGGAAAGACTGCAGTTAGTTTGGATAAGCAGATATTGCTGCAGGCATGGGATCTATAGATATTCTTCAACATTTTAAAAGCAATCGAGTGTGAAATGCTACAGAGTTGACCACAGTTATATCATTACATTTTTGAAATGTAAACGGAAATCTGTTTGTGGTTCCCAGCTCGAAAACATTATGATATCTGTCAATGCATTGGAAATGTGCTCAATTTATATCAGCGCAAAAAGTGGCCAAAAAGAGTGAGGACTATTTTTATTTAACTAAATTCTAAACTAACATATATGAATGATTGAATCCTGACAAATGATTCGGGCATTTGGGGTGGCTGATGCATGACCCCATAGAAAAGAGTAATTATTATTATTATTATTATTATTATTATTATCATCATCACCATCAATCATCATCATTATTATTATTATTATTATTATTATTATTATTATTATTATTATTATCTGTTGTTTCCTGACATCTCTACCTGCTCATAAATGGTGGTTTTTAAAATAAAACTGAAAGCTTGAAAGAGAAAATATGCCCTTTTTATTTTAAAGCATTACATTACTATTACATATATATATATATATATATATATATATATATTATAAATCACTGGAGTCTAAGTCTTGTACTTTATGGCTGTTTTCTGTATTTTCTCTATTTGTCTTACTGGCCCTTTTCAGTTTGTCTGATATGACTTTCATGGTGAAGATACCTACAATGACCAGAATGTAATTAAAAGTGTCTTTTGCATTAAAATCTTTGAAATGTAATTGAAAGGCTTATCACAGATCCACTAAGGGTAATCCTGCATTATTTAGGAACATGAAGACTTGATGGCTGTTCACGTGCAACAGAGAAGCACACTCAGGTATTTGGCTCTATCTAGTGGCCGTTACATAAAAACACACGCGTTACCTCATACATGCCGCAGCTCATATCTACTCCATGGTGACTCTGTTGGTGTAGATTCAGGTAATTTGGCAGCTAATTAAATGTTTTGATTAGTTGTAATTGGAGTGCCTTTAAAGCACGAGTTTACTCATGGGAGAGCAAATTAACAGAAGGTGACAATTAGGCCGACAGTCTACTGTTTATTAATTTGTGCTTCAAAAGATTTGTTGTTACTTGACTGAATGACTTGATGAGTGTGTTTGGTGATTGCCTGACTGATTTAGTCGATGTTTACCAGCTTTACAGGTTCATGTGTGACCTCTCGACTCATGTCAGAGGTTACTGAACGCGGCTAACACAGCTTGTGAGACTAAGATTGTGTGAGTAAGCACTGCAAACGCTGCAGGATGCCAGCCCCTCTCCGAGCAAAGATAATAGGTGTGTTTGTGTCTCTGGCGGTGCTGATGTGCGTCACATGCCTCCTCTCTCCGTGCCCAGTCCGGGTGCCAAGAGAGGGGCTTAAACCTGCGTCTGGAGATGGGAGCTGTGGAGATCCCAGGGAGCGGATGCTTGGCACCGTGAAATAGGATTTGGGGAGGACCGAAGCAATGAAGCGAGAGGGAGAAGAGCAACTGCCAAGTCCTCTCTACGGATTTGATGCCCCCCTCCTCACCCCTTAAACATATTCAGCTTGTGCACACACACACACACACACACACACACACACATGTGCAGAGAGGGAGAGAAAAGAAAGAGAGGGGGATTGTGGATGGAGAGGGAGAGAAAGGCAAAGCAAAGAGGGGAGTATACTAAGAACAACAGTGTTTGGAGCAATAACAGCAGTCAGAGAGACGGTGACCTGAACATGTGTTCCTCCCCGTAACCAACTCATACAACTCACTAATCCTGCCAGGGCTTTTACCAGGTGCCTGATTATATATATATATATATATATATATACATGTGTGTGTGTGTGTGTGTGTGTGTGCGTGCATGCCTATATGGGCTTATATCTGTGCTTATGGTTCCCTGTGTGCATGTTGTAGATCATCCTCTATAAGTGACAGAGGTTGACAAGAAACAGAGAAACAGGAGAGAGAGAGATGGGGGGGGGGTAGAGGGCGGGGCTACTCACATGGCTGTCAAAGGGGGTGATTGATTTTCCGCCCCCTGTTATCGAGGCCAGCAGCCACCAGGACCCCTAATACCCCCCTGTCTGACACTAACACACACACACACACACACACACACACACATCACTATCAGCAGCTCAATACCCAGAAAACAGGCCGATCAAGTATCATCTGTCTTTCTCTCTCTCTCACGTGGTCATAACAAATATCTAATCAGCATAGTTGGCTCTGTCTGCATGGAGCAGAGAGAGTAGAATAAAAGGGAAAACATAGTTGGCTCGGCCCGCCTGTAGCTGACGGAGCACAAGAAAGGGAAAACAAAATCAGTTCGGAGCCCGAGCACAGATGATTGAGGAGCTGAGATGATTCAGAAAAGCAAGATGGATGTATCTATTCTGGGCAATTCTCTCAGATCACATCTTTCTGTTTATTATCTCTGTGCTGAATTCTGATCTAAGGGAGGCAGCAAACCCCAAAGTTGATAGCTTCTGAGCTAGACTGCTGTAAATGTCGTTCAAAGGGGGGGAATCAGCACATAGTAGAAGTGTGGTGACAAACATTTCAGGGCAAAATGTGAGCCTCTGCATCGCTGTCTTTCTCTCCTTGGCTTCACCTCTTTCCTTTTCTTGCCTCTTGTTCCGTGGCCTCTCCAAACCCCTCTTGAATGATTGCTACTTTTTTTTTTCTTCAATTTTCCACAAAGGACTTGTGCAATTTTGCCATTACTCATATTATTACTGGTGGCTACAAACCGAGTCTTGGCTCCATTCCTCAGGGGTAATTGGAAACTGCAGGTGTGAGAGGGCACATTAGCATACACAAGCCTTGCACAGCATACTGCTTCAGCCCTAATGGCAGCATGAAAAAAACATCTATCACGCTAATGCCGAATAGATGGATGTGTACTGTAGTTACACCACTGAGACCAGTCATAAAAATGTCATATCCTGTGGTTTTAGTGAGCTTGTGCACTATTTTTCCCAAAGTATGTCTCTGTATGTTTGCCCGTGTGTGTGTGTGTGTGTGTGTGTGTGTGCACCTGAGGCACGGACAGAAGAGGGGAGCGAGACAAAGTGACGCTAAGCATCACAGACTGTCTGTTAATATAAAGAAAATGTAGATCATAGGCCAAGTGGACTGTAGTTTTGATTTTTGACAAATGATTGTGACACATTTTATTGCACAGTCATCTACAGAGTGCTCTGCCCGTACGAGCACGGGGAACTGTGATAACCTGCACAGTGTAGATTCAATAACCAGCTACAGGTTTCAGCTTTAGTTTCGTCCCAAATGATCTCTGGTCAGAAGCATTCAAGTGCTGCTCTGACACATATGTTATGGACACCCATTATGAATGTTATCGGGCCTTTAAATGGCGTTGTCAGATGTTTGCATGTTCCCACTCTAATGCTTTAGGAGGGGAAAACTGCACCCGCCAGTCGGCCAGAAGGTGCATATCCAATGTTATGAAAGGGCTGCAGTTTCACTTCAAAAGTAGGTGGTTAAGTGTAGGAAAGAAGTGTGACAATCATGGATGTATGAAGTGATGCATGTAGATGGAAAGGTTTGACTTCCGGGTGATCTTCCGCATCCATTGAGGCTCATTGAGCGAAGCTATACTAGCAGGTGTAGCTTCTAACACATTTCTATCTGCTCCAGATTCAGAAATTGCTCATTTAAATCACCAAAAGTTACAGATTGTAATCTTCCTAAAGATTGTAGCAGTTAAGTCTTGGAATATAAAGCCTAGCTAAGAGATGAATTCAAATGTTTGGAATAAATTGTCTATACCAGAGTTTGAATCCTGATTGACTGAATTTACTAATATGCTGCATACGGTAGAAATTAGATATGATTTTTTGTTTTTGTTTCTTAGATATATGGGATCCTGTATTACTGGAAGACCTGGCAACAGCGTTTAATACTGTTTACTAATGTTTATTTATTGTAAAGAACTGAATATACTTTGCACTTTTTTGTTTTTTGCTTTCCATACATGATTCATGTCTGAATACGGCGTCTACTTCTCCAGGTTCCCCACATACTCTGATTTGAATTATATCATACAGGGTGCTCAGTAAAGATATTCCATACACATGATTTGTATATTGTAAGTGTCTGGAGATGTAAATATGAGTGTAGATGCCAGAATGTAGGATTTTGTTATGTTTTTGATATTTTTCTTGGCGTGTGATATGATTGAAAAGGTCTGAATAAAATATATATATATATAAGAAATAAAACAAAATGACAATGCACAGGTAATAACCAATATGCCAACAATCTTATGTTTAATAAATGTTTCACAGTATGAAGGTGTTCATGATGCTTAATGGGATCTTAATTATTTTGAGGCAATTCTAAATCAGAAATCATTATTAATTCACCATTTAGCAGCAAATGTTCATCAGGACATCTATAGCCCCATATCCATGGTCTCCACAAGGATCAGCAGCTCAGCAAAACTCAGCAACGTCTCCGCACGTTTGCTTCCCTAAAACCTGAAGGACACGAAAAAGGTTTGTTTTGCAGAAAATGTGATATGTAGTAATATGTGGGGATATACATACTGTATGTGTACTGACATTGAGGTCACGTGGACTCTGTAATCTCTCTTCTGTCAGTTTATTTTTGAGACATTTGGTCTACACCTTTATTTGATAAGTCACTAGAAAAAGCTTCGAGTCAGACCTGGTTCTGGCTTGATTGAAGAAAAAATAATAACCACATCAATTTGCATTGGAGAGATAAATGATTATGTTAACTATTACTTTTGCTAGGAACATGTGAATTAAACTGTATTGCATTTTAAAACTCAAACTTTAGCCGTTGCCGTGCCACCTGTTGGTCAATTTCTACATTCTCTGTAAAAGTAAAAGTGACGTTTTGGTCTTTGTGAACAACCGACACATGATCAGCGAATTATTTACAATCCCAAGCAAGAAAACTTTCAGCTACTGCAGACTTCAGTTCAAACATGCAAATAAATAATTTTGTATTTATGTAATAGGAAGGATAATAAAGGATAAAGGAAGAAAGTTAGAAAGTACTCGCCCTACTTATTTGAGAACACTGTTGAACATATATCAATTTGGCATTAATCAACTTTAATGCTGTATGTTACTCTGTGAATGTGTGTGTGTGTGTGTGTGTATACATATATATATATATATATATTCCTATAAGAGGAATCTATCTTGAGTATCAATCCACCATCACAAGATCCTTATAATGCCATGAGTGTAGGGAATAAAAGAACAGCAGGAATATCAAATTCTAAAGTATTGTAATAAAATCCTAATTGTCACAAGTAATCACAGGTATATGAAGAGTGCCACTGTGGCTCACCACCAAAAAGAGAAATTTAAAGCAGGGCAACCAATTTCTTCCTAGGAGGTGAAATAATGACCCATTTGGAGCCCCCATAGTGTGTGCACCCCTTCAACTTGCTAACCATAGTGTTATTACCATATCCACACACACAGACTTGCAGGGTCTTTCTTTGTCCTGTCTGCTCTCTGCAGTTTTTCATGTCTATGGAACAGTGCTGAAACAGCTTGTTAAACAGTGACATTCATTGACTCTCAGACCCCCCGCTGAGCACATCTCACTGCAGTTTGGGCTTCATGGGAGAGAACCAGCCATCACTCCACTTCTTCAGAAAGGCTGCAGTCACCTCGCAGAGCCTGCATGTGCACTGTGAATGTACAGAGGGGGAAACAAACACAGGTCAGAGGGCAAAACAAGAACAGGAGAAAAGTGATAACACATATGCTCATAGATCATCATCTCCAACCAGGGGTCCCTGAGGGGTCCCCAGAGTTACTGCAGGCCGCCAAATTATTGTTTCATATAATGTTTTGAAACTTTTTTTTACAAAATGTAAAGATGTCTGAAGATAAATTGGCATTATTAGTAAAAACAAATAATTTTTTTTTTTTTTTTTACACAATATTGATGAAAGTCTAACTCTTAACCGGGAATCCTCGAGCAAATCTTGTGAGCTCCTGACCTGTGCTAGAGTGTGACATCTACGTGTCCATAACGGGGAACTAGTGGCTACATATCATTATTTAAATAGCTTAGCATTGTACGCACCATAACATGGTATGTTTGTACACGGCGCTTTGGGCCGCCCTACACTTTATTGTTGGCCCAATTTAATATGCAACTCAATTTTATACATATGTGGTTAGTAGGGGGTCCCCACTCCGTCTCTCTTTCAGCTAAGGGGTCCTTTGAAGACCCCCGTCATAGATGGTTTGACCCACCTGTTCCCTTGTTAGTACAGACAGGAAACACATCATGGCTCCCCACAAGCACCGCTGTGTGCCCCCCCCCCCTCTCTC
>CALSCE010009132.1:6533690-6557098 GCA_943593645.1 Bovichtus variegatus
AGAGAGAGAGAGAGAGACAGAGAGAGAGAGAGAGAGGAGTTTGTGATGCTTAGCAACCAATCAGGAGCAAAACAGCAAACAGGCACAACGTGGTTGTTGGGAACTTGGCAGGGCCCTCTGTTCCAAAGTCCTCTTTAGTAATCCCATGAATAAATAACCAGGGGTCACCAGCTAATAAAGTCTTCATCGTTTTGATTTTCAATCTTCTCTCCTTCCTTTCTCCCCCCCACCCTTCTCTCTCCATCTTTCTCATCCCGCCTGCTAATTAGGCCAGGTCTTCGGTTTCCCTGTCATGTGTGATATGAGTTTATCAGAGCTGCCTGTCAGGCTGCAGGGGTCAGAGAACGGTGTAGTTGGACCCGACTGCAGACGGAGCCGCGGCACAAACGCAGCCACGAGAGAGAAGCAGAGTAGTTAACGGATGAGAATTGAAAGAGATCCGTTTTGTTTTTAAGCTCAGACGCTGCTAAAAGGCTCAGCAGAAGACAATAACTCGTTATGGGACTACTAAATGATATTACAGCGACTGTGTGCACAGTATGTAACCGTTTCATTATTACCACTAAACAAGTACCACTTGACCTACTATTTCATTCAAAAGTTACCTGAATAAAGCTAAAGGCCATCTCATGCTGCGCTTCATGTGACACTAAACAAAAATACTTCACAGGTTTCTATAGAAAGGTGTTCTGCTGTTCACTTTTTGTGTTTGAGGACTTGTTTTTAAAAGAAGGGAGAGTCCCTGTGAACTCAGGTTCGCTGTGTTTTACCCTTTTTAATGATTTTAATAATGTCTTTATTGTTTCTTTTTGAAGCCTTTGTATTCAAATTTGGCACCAAACAGAAAGTCAAAACACAGAGAATAGGATGTCTGATCATCACTTGAACTTCACTTTTCTTTTATTAGTAGGTTTTATTCTCTAAACAGAAACATTTATATGAATAAACGTGACCTTGAACTCAAAATGCAGGTCTTCTCAACTATTTATTGCATTTTTTTAAACATATTTTACAATTTCCTATTCAAATATTTAGTTTTGTCTCATGCTTTGAGTTTAATCATTTTATTACATTTTTTTTTGTTACCATTACACACACTGAGGCCTGGAATATATGTGCATTTTAGTGCATTGTTGTTGAAGAGTTAAATAAAAAATGATATTTTATAGACCAGTTTGTTTGTTTTTTACAACTCTGGCATTTTAGATACAATGACGTTTCTTATTTTTTGCAAAATTGAATTATTTAAAAAGAAAGACAAAATTCATACTTGGCTTCACAAAGTCCGTCTATGTAGGAGCTCTCCAAATGTATTTAATAATAACACCTATTTTAAATGTATGACCTCTGTAGAACAGTGTCAAGAGTTTCATAAACCAAACTATCCAGTCTGGATATTACTGCATTGAACTCATAATTTAATAAAACCCGAATTAGTTATTCATATTGTTACATTTGTGTTCCATCGTGTACAAGGACAGACACAGCACTGTACTTCTTTCACCTACAATAGATTTGAGCCGCATCTGGAAAAATAAAGGATTTCTTTCATCTGAGGCACATTTATCTTTTTTTCCCCCTGAGTGGAACAACAGATTCAGGGACAAAAAGAAGAATGAATGTATTTATGTATGTGTAGCAGTAATATATACTGCCTTAAAAATTCAATTTGAATTGTATTTTGTTCTGCAGCATTTGCTATGATGTTATAATTCATCCTTAAAAGGTTCATGCAGTCCATCTCATTTTTAAATTACAAACAGTTGTATTGGATTTCTGATTAATTTCACATCGCTGCTTCTAATTTCTATATTTTCCCCTGCTGCAGCACGTCACTGGGATGCACTGCAGAGCATTCAAAAGAGGGCAGTGTAACCACACATGCAGGGTTTGCTTGAGGCTTTTCCTCTATTTCAGCATCTATCTCTCACCTGTACCACGTTGCTATTTCTATAAACCACATCTACGTCTATTTTAGTTCCACTCTTCATCTTTGCAAATCAAACCTTTAACAGCAACTTGTTTAAATATATATATATATATATTTTTTTTTAAAGTATATAAAAAATAAATAAGTATGACTAATATGCTGTAATTTCAACAGTCAGAGTGAAAACCCAGTGGTCAAGCTGTGAGGAAAAAGCTGCACCTGGTAATTGCTGCAACACCCACTGACCCCTGTGCAACGTGCATCAGCATACCCCGTGACAACATGTAAGAAAATTGCTTCATAGTTAGTGCATTATTGTTTCAGCGATCGCAGAGAGGTTGCTTTTCCTGGCCCTGGGTGGCATCATTAACACAGTCTGGAGTAACACGTTTAAATCAGATGGCATTGTCACAGGTGTAACTACTGCTGTTCATGCATGTGATTAATGTCCCCTTTTTTGATTAATTTCCTACGTTGGCTGAGAAGCCCTCGCATTTGTGATTAATGAACCTGCAGCCTAATATGATATAGCGGTGGTTTGGTACATATTTTGTGTGTGTGTGTGTGCGTGTGCGGTGTGTAGCAGCCTTCAAATCCTAGTTCAGTCAATGGTCAAGTTCAGGCTAGAGGAAATCACACAGAACACTCTGCTTGTCTTAAAAGCAGAGTCTGCTTCACTGTGGAGTCATGATAGGGGCGATATATCGGGCTTCGCTGCTACAGTAAATCTCGGAGACAAAGACACAGAAACTGGCACTGCCCTTGCATGTGAAGTTAGTTGCAGGCGGATACATAAATCCACATACACTGACACAGCTCTGGTCCCATGGGTCTAAGCTTCTATCTCTGCCTGAGGGCCGGGAAGGGTGTGACCAAGATGCTGCAAACCAGAGCCTCACACTCTGTTCACCGACCTGAAGGGGGAAATGTGTACAGCTTGGTAATACTCCCTGTTGACCTTTTGATGTCTGAGTCAATATTCTCTTTCCCCCTCTCTCAGGCTTCTTCCCTCTCCACCCCACCTTCCCCATCTCCCCGGTGGTGACAGAAACGGAGGACACAGGGGTCTGTAATTAGCTGGCTGACCCCGGGGTTGGGTTGTGTGACCCCGGCAGCCGTGAAGCGCAGATCCAGCCTGATCAGATGAGTAGTTCTGAGGGATCAGTGGTTGAAAGACAGCCGCCTGCGCGCCTCAGCCAACCCATTCACATTAGCCAGCGCGGCCCAGTTACAGGAGCCCAGCTGCCGAGCCCCAAACTGAGTCACAAACACCTGTCTGGGTAGAGTACAAACATACAGACACATGCTTTTCAACATCCACGGACACCGATGCGGCTGCAAAACACACTACATGCCACTCAAGGAAAGGAGGTGGAGGAGGAGGTGGGGGGGGCTGAGGGGTAACCTGACCCAGGTAGGGGAAGGAGAGTGGAGGGAGGGGATGGAGGAGCAGCGCTGGCCCTTGGTCAAGTGCCTTGTATTCCACAAACAGGCCGCATCCAGTTACACTCTACCTGAGACGCTGAGCCTGAGGAGAGGATTCAAAGAAAAGCTTGTGGACCTCCCTCCCTTTGGTGCGCCTTCTTTGGCTAAAAGGAGATTTCACTCTTAGAAAATACATTCTGATTTCCTCTCCGAGCACGTATCCAGGGATTTAGTGAAAATCAAGACATGCTCCATTCTTCTGAGTCAGTTCATGAGTAATTGTGTTTATTTTTTTTTTTCTCCAGATGCAGAAGTATTAAAAAAAGCATCGCCGTCGCAGAGATACCTACGAGCAGGTTGATAATTGGTAAATGTGGCTCAGCTGTCTTTGCTGCCTCCACTGCTCACTACACTAATTAAAAGCAGCGAGATGGGAGAAAGGGAGAGAGTGTCATCAAGGACACGCTGGGAGACGTTCACCTGAGACGACACAGTCACTGATGCTCCGGGCACATCAGTATGACCTGAACGCCGGCGCTGTTTGAAGTTGTGACGGAGAGAAAAAGAGACAAAAGTGTCTGGATCTCAAAATACTGCCCTTGGGGGAATAAAGAGATCGGAAGAGAAATAGAGAGGAGAGAAAAGAGCACATGAAAAGGGAGCGAGGAGATGAAGATATGTGGAGAGAAGGGATACAGAAACATTTTTTTTTTTTTTAGATTAAGAAGAAAAGAAGGACAGAGAGGGAGAGTCTCTCCTGCCTCGTCTGTGTGAAAGTTGCGGCCTCCTCTTTAGGATACTTATTATTTAGTCTCACTTTCCGTCGCTCAGCCCTTCGTTCATTTTCACCTCTCTACCTCTCTCAAGTCATCATGTTTACACAAGCTGTTACTGCCATTTCCCTGTTGTCTAACCCTCTGCTGTTTTTCCTCCTTCTTTCCCCTCTTTCTTTGTCTTTTTCCTGCTGGTTGGAAATCTGCAAGGCTTGCTCATCGGCGCCAGCCTCTGTTAATCCCCTCCCAAAGCACCTTAGCAACGCTAGGAATTTAGAGATGCTAAAAAAAAACACACGACGACAACAACTGTTCTTAACACTGGGCTCATATTGGCAAGAGTGGCCACATCTTGAGATGTGTGTGTTTTCCATAAGTAGTTCAGAACAATCTGGAAGGGTGTGATAACCAAGGATCTCTCAAGAGTGTGTGTGCGCGCATGTGTGTGTGCGTCTGAGCGTTTGTGTGCGTGTGTGTGTGTGCAGAGTGGGAATGTATGTTTACGTGATATAGTTCCTATAACGCCAGCAACCTGGTAATCACTGCATGTAGTCACCTGAGATGCTCATTATCTCGTCCCTGTACACGTTCTGTTCACTGAGTCTGCACCTCAGCACACACACACACACACGCACACACACACACACACACACACACACAACACAACACACTGCTGGACTCGAGTCTCACAAGCGTTCGTATTTGTGCGCTTGGTTGCACACACCTGAACGAGTCAACGACAGAGCGAGAGGCTGAGCGAGTGAACAAAAATGTAAATGATCACAGAAAGCGGTGAAACAACTCGCGTTATTATGGGCCCGACTTAGATGTTAGCCAAATGCCTTGATGAAAAAAAAAAAAAAAGGGAAAAAAAGAAACAATCAATAAAGGAAGGTTACAACGCTCGGAGCAATTATGCCGCTAGTTATTTTTCATTTGCTGGCTTTTGCCGTTTTCACACATCAGCACAGATCACCCCCCACCTCGCTCTTTCTCTCTACCTAAAATCAATTACTTAGGGGCAATGGTAAAATAATTGAGGGCGCATTTAGGCCTTGAAATTAATACATTGTTTAAACGTTAAAACTTTTCCATAACTTCTCACTTTGAAGTATTCATTACCTCCCAAATTGAATGTGAAAAAAAGAAGAAGATGAGAAGCACAACATTTTATTATTAGGCAGCAATAAGATGCAAGAATTTATTTAATATGTATTCTCTTTTTTTTTCAGCAAAAGCTAAGACAACAGTAAAACAGACTGTACAATGTAAGTGTATAACAAAGACCTGTCTCACAAGATGACGGTTAATCCAGGAAGAAAAATGCACTAATAGTAGTTTCTTTTTTAGAAAATGTAAAACAGAAATATACATGACATATAGCTTCATGCACTGGAGAGATGTTAATTGACACCTAAGATGAAATGTGAATAATAAATGATTATTTTCTTTCTGCTTCTCTTGATTAAAGAGGTTTCACACTAACTGAGGCTTCAGTCTACTGGTGCTCTGGTCCCTTGTGCCAGATCAGTACATGTTTCTTATTGGGCTGGTCACACAGCACATTAAATACACTCAAGGCTGTAGAAATATTCATTACAGGAATTTTGAAGGATTTTACAAATCTGAAAATGCAGCGGCTTCTTGGAAAACATGCCAACTGAGGGACTAAGAGTATTAAGACAGTGAAGCTGGCTCCAGTGAACGGGAACGTGAAAGGGGAGCTGGGTTTTTTTTTTTTTTTTTTTTTTTTTTGTTTTTGCTGAGATTGTTGAAATATAGGGCTGGTGTTTTTGATTTATTTTTTTTCTATTTTTCTTATTTTTTTTTTTTTTTTACAGCCGATCTTTAGGTAAGCCACGTAAGATAAAAAGATAAACTAAATTCTCCACATGCTCTGAAATCAGACACTGTACTTAGATACAAAACATCGGGCAATAGGAGAAAAGGGCTTGTGTAATTAAGGGGGTTTAGAGTAGGTAGCGTCACATGGGAAAGAGTGAATAGAGGGAAATTTGGGGCTCTGACTGTCGCTGACATTTTCCTAAAGGTCTTTTCGCCCACAGCACCTATCTTCTAGTGCTCGACGTAATGATGGCCTGCCAGCAGAGGAGACGAGGTGCTATCTGTTAATCACAGGCCCCACAGTGATCCATGTCCACTGGTGATAGCCATGATGGACAGTTTGCTGGAAGAGAGAGACAGACAGAGAAAGAGGGAGATGGACAAAGAGAGGATATTGATTTGTAGGGATATCAAATGTCAAAAGTCAATAAATAAAAAGGCAGAACAGAGGAAAAATAACCTTAAAGGTCTGTAATATAACAAACACATTCTGTGCACAACATCATTTATAGATAAAAGAGGAAACACACGGTTCAGTCCGTTGAATACTTAATAGCCAGCAGGTTATCAATTCAATTAGAAATCACTCAAATTCATCCCACACCTTAAACAGTCTGATAGCTGACAACAATCTAATGGCTCAGGAAACAAATTGAGAAGGGGTTATAACCATTAAGAACAATTTATCTGTTCCTCCTGGACATATTGCTGTGACATACACATCTTTCACTTGTTCCAATCTGACCTATCCAAACGGCCCGGTTTGTTGATCACTTGACCCCGCAGAGTTCAAAGGTCAGCCGGTTCGAACGGCTATCAGCGTGCAGCAGGCGCCATAAAACCGCTGTTTCTCCCGTGAACTCTTTGACCCCACATTAACCTCATTCTGTACTGCTCCGAGAATGATCACCTGCCACAGAGGAGCAGAAATCCTTTACAGCATCTGGTGGGTACGCATGTGTGCAGGCCAGTGATAGAGAAGCACCGCAGGTGTGTTGCACGCCAGAGTCTATTGAGTGGATTGTCGAGTTAGTGAGAGTAAGTGAGAGCAAGAGACTGTCAGTCAAACAGTGAGCTAGTAGTAATGTGTGTAAGAACCAAACTAAAACTTGCCAACCCTGCCAATTTTACGGGGAGACCCCCCGTTTTTCATTGCCGTCTCCCGGAGTCACAATTCTTCCGTATTCCTCCCGATTTATTTACATTTTCAAACCTTTTTGTCTCCTTTTCTTTAGAGCAACCTGTTTCTGGCACTGTGCGGCACGTATAAGCCATATGTCTCTAAAAGTCTACTGTTTCCACCTCGACAACAATACTACAGCCATGCCAAAGTTGTTCCCTGGCATGCACGTGACGCAGAAAAGAGCTGCTTGTGCCTCGTCCTCCTCAGTGAGTGAGAGACGGGGAGAGAAATAGAGAGTACTAAGTGAAAGAAATACTCAGACGTCCCGGAAAGAAGAATCTCCCGATTCTTACAGAAAGTTTTTGAAGATAAAGGGCATGCATTTTGTAAAATCTGGTGTGTCGATTTTTCCGTCGATTTAGCCGTCGCACTGACGGGAATCACTCTGGAGTTACTGACGAAGATAAGAAGGCGACGACAGTGCAGCAGGGCCAAGCATCCTACAGCTGAGGCTGATGTCATAAATGTGGCAAGTATTTGCTCATGAACCAAAAGTATTGGACAAATTAAAATGTTGACCTGGTGATTAAAAGTCACATGATTGCCAACGTGTCCACAATTCATTCTGAGGTGAACATGAATTGTGTAACAATTTTCAAAGCAACCCACCCGATAGTTGTTGAGACGTTTCACTAAACTAGAATTACCGCCTCGGCCAACCAGTCAAACTGCAGTTTACGTCCATGTCTCTCCAAAATCATCATTTTATCCTAATTGATATATGTGTAAAATTACCATAATTAGAATATGAATTCTTGAGTTATGGTCAAACATGTGTTTTGTGACGTCATAGTGACCTTGACCTTTGACCAACAAATTCTAATCAGTTCTTCCTCGAGTCCAAGTGGACGTTTGTGCCAAATTTGAAGAAAATCTCTAAGGTCGTTCGTGAGACATTCGCGAGATTGGGACGGACGGACAACCCGTAAACACGGATGTTGCCGATGCGGAGGCATAAACACACAAATGCTAATCTCATGGTGACGCTAGGAAAAGTCAGGGATCACTAAAGTCACTTAGATACAACATCTGGGAACCATGAATGCCTGTACAGCCTTTCTTTTTCAATCAATCTAGTAGATGTTGAGATATTTCACTGTATACGTGAAAACCATGACCTGCTGGTGGCGCTACAGTAAAAGTCAGGGGATCTGCTTTCATGGCAAAAGATTTAATAGTTTTTCAGATATATCAGTCTGGACCAAAGTGGAGGAACGACCAACCGACATTGCCATCCATAGAGCCATGCCACTAACAAGCTGAATTAAAGCATTTCACCTGCTGAAATGATACATTTTGTACAAGAGTCTGTTAAATGGCAGAAATGGAAGAACAAGAAAGAAAGTAATAATCGTCTGCAGGAGGTGCCATTACTTTGAAACTATTCTTCCTCAACTCTCACCACAGTTATTATGAACCACATGCTTTAAAGTGTGTTATGCATTTAGCTCTGTCTGAAAGAAAAGGGGTTTGCCAACGCTAGTCGAAAATAAAATTCTGGTGATTAAATTCTGACTTAGAGTCTATTGTGTATATTAAGTAAGGAAAAGGAAGCCAATTTGTACATTTTCATTCACATTTTATTGTAAATCCCCACTTGTGCTCCTGGCGACCTGTAATAGTCTGACCTGCGCTGCAAAACAACCCTAAGTTTGTTTTTCTCCATGAAAGAAACTCTTTGTGGAGCCACTCTTGTTGAAAAAAAAAAAGGAAAAAAAAAAAAAAACAGTGAATACTGGGCCAAATATTCTTCCTTCAAGTACACAAAACAGGAGGATCCTTAAAGGTTTTTGTGTGACCCTTCTTCTTCTTCTTCTGTTCTCCACATGGTGACCCTGAGAAAAGATCCACACTCTGTAATTCTTCTTCTGATTTACAGTCTAGGCTTCCCATGTCTTCACTCCAGAGACTCCTTTGTTTGTTTACCCTTTAACGTCACATATTGTAGATTTATGTGAGCCGAACGAGGTGCACGTGAGTGTTAGTTCCCCCCCCCCGACACATCTCTGCATGTCGCCAGTGCGGCTCATTCTCATGCGATCCATTGCACCTTCATTGTGATACTCTGGTGGGGAATGAGAGGTACGCTCGCTGTAGATATACTGATTACTCGTCCTTGGGGTCTTGTCTGATTGTCTGGCTGCTAGTGTATCTTGCCCTGTTGGACCTATTTTGAGCGACGTAGCCGCGTTCTAAGATCTCAGCAACTCATTTGGTGAATACGATGTTAATAGAACCGATGGCCAGGGCTACAAAAGTAAAAAATACAAGTTTTCCGAGCACACCGGAGCTGCAGCGATGTACGCAAAAAGGCTGGGTCAAGTGGAATATACATTTGAGGATATGGTGAACACAACACAACAAATCTGCAGCCGAAGGCAGATGGTTTTCTTCTGCAACCGAGTTCGCGTTTGTGGAGTTCATGAAAGTTTCGATTACGTTGCGATCAATTACGTCGGCCGTTTCATTTCGCAACTCAGTGATCTAGAAATATATCTGCAGACTTTTGAATTTTTTACATGCGGTTTCTGAATCTGTTGTAGGCTTCAGGAAACAAGTAAAACATAGAGATGAATAACAGCAACAATTTAAGCTGTTCATGTGACATCAATCAATTCAGGCAGAATTCTCAGTATCACATCGTATTTAGAAATTGCATTTTAAGAATACAACACAAAATGCCATTTTGCGTGAGAGGTTGGAAGGGAGGCATACACGGGGAGAATACAGAACTGATGTGTGTGGAGGTGAGTGGGGTTGTTTTGTAGCACCCACGTGATTTAAACACAGTGGATCGTTGTGCATTTGGCACTCTTTAAAGTGGAGGCTGCAGGTTTTTCATATGCATCCGTCTTGCTGCCCTCAGACGGCAGCAGGGATTTAAGTAAATGAAAGAGGTTTTTTCTACAGATCAATACAGACATTCACATGTTACACGCGATGCTTCCTGAAAAGCATCTGCGGAAATGTTGATTCAAAAAATTGTCTGTATTTTCAGCATTTTTCTGTGGTAGTGGCACATTTTTCTCTTAGCATTCAGTTCGCCCTTGTTGACAGAATCGCCTCGTTTCCAGCTGAGAGACGTCTGTAGCACACAAGCTACTCGCTTTGCGCTGCTTTATTTAAATGAAAAGAAATGCAAAATTGTTTGCATCTCTCCTCCCGCCTGTGTGCCATGTGCAGCGAACAGGAAAATATCAAACAGCATGTTAAGGGCCGCAAAAATCAACTTGTTGTAGGGCTGCTATTAAAAAATAAATAAATTAAAAAACATTAAAAGGTCATATTTATCAGTAACTGATGGTTCTGTGCAACTTTAACAAAAGAAGGCTAGACAATACGTTTGTATACTTCTGATTTAATTTGCTTAATATGTTCAGCTGCTGAATTTCAATGACTGGCAATATTTCTTTTGAATCCAGGAAGTGTAACCCCCCCTCCACTATGTCCCCGAGAAGGTATAGGAGCGGATGGTTTAGCATATAAAACACACAACTTTGACACTGAAACTCATGCAAAGCGTCTGATTGACATGGGAGACAAGCTCCTGCCAACATCGGTTTCTTAAAGTTAAAACTGCATAAATAATTGTTTTGGCCACTTGGGGGCAGTGGAACAAGCTGAAAACACAACACTGACATATTATCACATATAAAGTAGGCAGTTTAGCAAACTGGTGTCTGTTTCCTGAGGGAAACTTTTGGGTCTTTAGCTGCTAACAGAAACTCCACTGTGTTCACCAGCTAGTCACTAACTGAGTCCGTCTGCTGTCAGGTGCTGAGCAGGGGGTGTACGGGCGGTGGGTTTATCTCAACTTGTTGACTGAAAACAACTTCCTGCTGTGGATAGAAGTTGATGAGAGTTCATGGGCACGAAAGCCAAAATGATTAGTTTAAAGAAGTAAATAGGCCCGATAGAGCTGAAGGAAACCGCAGAGGTCGGGGGTCATTTTCAATGGGTTTGTCACCACGTGTGACCTCAATTCACCCCACACAGTTATTTGATATTCTTCTTAAATATGTTGATTAGTGCAGCTTTATGCCATTCTGAAGCACAGAGAGGGCAAACATATGAATACCTTCTGTAAGTCATAAGGGTAGCTTTGGAAGGCGAAGTGGATCTGTTATGTTGTTCAGATCGACTAGTTCAACCTTGACTAAATATATAAAAAGTTTGACCTTCTTTAAATATTCTTAAAATATAGGGAAAGCAAATTAATTGAAGTAAAAGTTGTAGATTTCCAGGATGAAACACTTTGAACCGTTTGCAGATTTAAGTTATTAAAGTTTTCTTATTAAATATTAATGAAAGTGTAATTCAGGCAGCAATACTTTCCCTACAAAATGTACTTTCTTTATTTAAGCAAACTGGTTGACCCTGTTAAGTTATTCCAAAGCAGGAACGGGAAGAGTTTCATGGTCTTCTTCACAAAGCCCCTTTATGTGAGACTTATTTTAAATCGGCTGTAAAGCTTGGACTTTATTTAAAGTGGCAATTGACAAGTTTTTTTGCTTCAACTTATGATTATGAAATAAATGTTGATTGAACAATGTAATGGCTGTGGAATAATGACACCATCTGCGTTTAAATTAATTCCCTATAAGCCTCGCTTTCACTATGCAATTCTGTCTGCCACCTTGTACGATCTCCCGGGAAAATGCCGACATTTTGAATGTTATCAGCTCTCAGTTATCGCTTCCATTCTAATGCGTCAGATGGGCCATACTGCGCCTACTATGTTGTAAAAGTAAAAGTGAAACTTTATAAAAACACGTAACTAATGTTTTGAACACAAAGAAAACAACTTCTTTAGGTTTAGCCAACACAACTACTTGGTTAGGTTTAGGAAAAGATTTGCGGTTTGGCTTAAAGTTTGAAAAGTGAAAGTGAAACTTAACATTGTATTTATATTATTATAGACTTATGAAGGTAATAAAACATTAACACCTGTTTTTTTTAGTCTGAACCAAGATGGCAAACTCTTTATTGCCTCCCACATTGTCAATAGCAGCCATTACACTCCTTCTGCTCTGACCTTTCACAATAAAAGCCCAAAACATATACACTGCATCTCTGCTTGGCGGTGAGCATTTCGCCTCGGGGGCAACTCAACAAAATAGCTTACAGTAGCTATCTACTTATTAATACTGCGGGTGTTTTATTCTGCCTTTATTCAAGAACTGAGATCAGGTTTTCTAATTCTTTGGAATTCTTCTGGTTGTGTCTTGCTTGACATTAACATTAGCCAGGCTGCTAGTGGTGGCCATGTTGCTAACTATACATGAAGAAGTAGATCGATCTACTTGCAGTTTGGTTGGAAACAAAAATGGTGTGTTCGGTGTTGTTGGTAGCTCTGAGGAAAACAGAAAGTGATACGGTTGTCTTTGCGACACCAACTATAATACTACTTTGAAACGCTAAGAAACGTTGTGTGTTTCCACTTTAAATGACATGAAAAAAGGCTGCTAATTTTCAGCTGGAACACTTCTCTGGTCCATTTTGCCGCTGGGCTCTAGCTACCACTGAGGTCACCAGGAAGAACGTCGGGCTTTGAAGAAAATGTTTGTAGTGGCCAAACCATGAAATTACAACTTCCGGATCTGCCATGTGATGCCATTGGGCCCAAACAAACTTTTTTTCATAGACTTACATTGAGAAAGTGACGTCTGTTTAACAGAGGATCGGTTTTTTTTTGTTTTTTTTTAAATAAATCAACTTCCCAGTGTGAACATTGGAATAGCCCTTATTTAAAAATGGGTCCTAGAAGTTGTAAAATGCAGACAGAGACTGCTGGGGGGTTAAAGGAAACGCTAGCCCATAGATGCGGAAGATCTCAGGAAGATCTGGGTATTTTAAGACTCGGCAGACGAGCCATTTTGGATGCACCACTGAGCAGATTTCAGAGAAATGAACAGGAGCCCAACTTCCTCCAACATTTTGGGGAATTTGGAGGATTTAATGACAGGAGGAGTTCACACTACGACTAGAAACGTTGGGTTTTTGAGATTCTAATACTTTATAGACTTAACGTCTTATAAATCAAAACATACATTAAAATGGATTTAGTATTTTTCACCAGAATGACATAACAAAGTTCACAGAAAATATAACTGGACACTGAAATGAATTAATATCATGTGAATGTCTCTGTCCTTTTAAATACAGATACTTAATGGCTAGTAACATTTTCATAGGGGGGGGGGGGGGTTGTGCTGGGGGACTTTGGACCTCAGTAAAAAATCCTGGCTACAGCCCTGATTGAGAGTCTCCTCGTTCTTTCTTTCAGTGATGGACAGTGAGGCCACTCAGTATGCTGCACCCCCACCCCACAGACTTCCATCTTCTTCAAACTTATTCTTTCCTTTCTCCTCCTTCCTCCAAAAACTCCCCGGTTCCTGTGGAGTGGCTGGTTTTGTGTGGCCCCAGCACTGTCCCGTTTTTATCACTTCTCTGACGGGTTACCCCGGTCCCCCTCGCACCTGCGCCGCTCCCAGGTCCCTACAGGAATGCGCTGGGGCTTGTAATCGCCTTTGTGGGGGCCATTGAGTTGTACGGCTGACTGAAACTTCCCAACCTCACAGCGCGCTGGCCGCTGAATGGGGCTCAGCGTGGGGCGGCTCTCCAAACCACGGCCGCTGCCAAATTCCTACAGTGGCGCTCCACAATCACTCCCACACAGGCCCCGATATACCGCCAGGCAGGAGGGACTGGGAGGGGGAGGGGGGAGTGTGCGTGTGTGTGTGTGTGTGCGTGCGTGTGTGCTGGGCACAGAGATGGAAAAGTCTACATTTAACTCCAAACAAAACAGACACTTTTTGCGTTATGTCGCCACTCTGGATGGACATGATGGCACAATCATTTCTGTGGGTTTTTGTCACTTTTCGATTAGTTGTTTAAAGTGAAACAGTGATTGAGGGCAACAGTAAACCAAATGTATATATATATATATATTTTCATTTCAATATCTCACCTCTTGTCAAAAAGTTGCAGTGCAGATGCTATTCCAACAACGGAGAAATCTGAAAAATAAAAAATAGGAAAATAAAAAAAAGGCGTTTGAATGCTGGACAAAGTTTGAAAATAAAGCAATTTCTCATAACTTTCAGGACATTTGTGCTGTGTTTCGGTGCATTAGGTCTGTGTGCCGGCATATAGCGTGGTAGCTGTGGGTAGATAGAGCAGCACTGCAGGATTAAGAGGCAGCAAGATTGTTAAACATGTCAACGTGTAATTGCACGATAAGGCCCTTCCGAGGAATTCATTGGCCCAGTTGCTTTCTCTATTCCGCGCTAATCTCGCCCGGCACATTCGCTCTGTGCAATCTGTCTCCATAATCTTCTGTGACAGAGCGGGCGACGAGAGCAGCCTGCTTGGTAATTTTTTTAGGAAAGGGGGGGAGACGTGGAGAAAATATGCAGAGGCGTGATAAAGTGACGCTAATTATCCCCATTTAGGACAGGGAGTGCAAGGGATCGGGGCTTTACGAGCAACCGAGTGTGCGCTGGAGCTGATGGCCTCCTAGCACGGAATATATCGGTGGCTACAAGATAAGAGTATCGCACGGCGGAGAGATTTATTGGCCGGTCAGCTGAACACACGCACACGCGCGCACGCACAAAAAAAAAAAAAAAAAAAAAAGACACAAACACACCGCTGCCACAGCCTTTATACGTTGCACCCTACACTTACCCCTCTTCCACCTCAAGGTGTAATTTATTCGGGTTTAATTTGCCAGAACGCTCCTCTTTTAGCCTGGCGATGCGCCGTGACGCGCTCCGCCTCTCCGGGCTTTCAGTGTTAATCCGCATCTCTTCACATCAACAGATAAGATAGAAGCAGATGCAAAACGCACGAGGAGGCTTTCCCATGCCATACTCTGGCCGCTGCAGTGCAGAGAGATGTCTCCATAGATGCCGTTTCTTTTGGTTTTTGGAATTCAAACTAATTTCCAGACATTGTTCCTCTGATTTCTTTCAATAGATTAATGCGCAGCCAGACGTTACACGCTTTACTAAGAGGCCTAACAGGTTTAATTGACATACCATGCAAGTCTTCATCAGTGTGAAATAGGCCCTTTAACTATGTATTTGAGATTAATTGATTTTTTTTTTAAATGCCTAAGTAGGCATAAATTTCCCTCATTTGCATGTGTATGGCTATTAGCCTGTATCTACATATGGGGCCTACAGGCAATAAAAAAATGTACATGTCAAAACCAGCTGAGGCCTGTCAAAAAAAAAAAAGTGACGTCATTTTAATAATCTGAATGACATTGGTATCTTTTTTTCTTTAACACGTCTGATCCGCACTGAAGGTGGTGGGGGTTTTTTTGTACAAAAGTACTCATCTAAAATGAAACATTAAAAGGACATTTGAAATTCTCATGAGTCATCACTAACCCCATAAACTACCTGTCGCGAGCGTGCTTGGCCAATGGGAAGTCCAGTCTGTGCAACAGCTAGCCTGT
The DNA here is from genome assembly GCA_943593645.1 of Bovichtus variegatus. Lineage (NCBI taxonomy): Eukaryota > Metazoa > Chordata > Actinopteri > Perciformes > Bovichtidae > Bovichtus > Bovichtus variegatus. The sequence goes on from CALSCE010009132.1 coordinate 6,549,314, forward strand.
ATGGTTTTTAGTTGTGCATATTGAGGGTGTGCGCATCAAATCTCGCATGATTTCATGCTCTGCTTTGTCATGTGAGTGCAACTGAGTTTTATATTTGGACGATGTGGCATTAAGGTTGTTGTTCCTTCCTTTACATGACAGTTTATTCCCCCAAAAAGTATCCAATGCTTTTATCAAACATGCATCTAATGTTCAAATATCTTTTTGTGCCTCATGTAGTTTTCCTGGTTCCCTTTCCTCTCCTGCCTCTATTAAGTGTCACTCTCACCGCCTCACAGCTAAACAAAAAGATGATGCAATAAGGATAAATCCCCGGGTAAGATAAGTTATTGCAAATATTTGTCAAACTCGTGATTTATCATCTTTGAACCCTGTTTATTTCATTAGCAGGATCACCAAACTGCAGCCAAAGAAATTCGTTTTTCGTGATTTTAAGGCTGTACGTATTTTCCTCTGAGGTTTGTTTTAATGTTGAGCACCACGTCGCTATCAATATATTAATTAAGCTGTATCATATTTCACTTCATGTATTTTCTTCTCTCAGGTTTAAACAACACAATGCCACAAGACAGATAAAGTGAGTGGTTAAAAAATGTAAAGCCCATGTATGTAAAATAAACCAGTTCAGGTGAAAGATCACTGAAAATCCAGTCTTTAATTGATTAATTAATTAATTCAATAAATCCTTTTATCACTAAAGTGTTCATTATACATTACTGTCCTGTTTTCCCGTCGGAGTCTGATGATTTACGTCAAGTGTTCAAAACAGAAGCAGGAAAACTACATCAAACTAAATTTCTCTCAGTGCATCAAAAATATATAATGTAATATGTCATAATTTATTATATAACTTGATATTCAGATCCATTTAAAAAAAAAAAAAGGGGCTGAACATAAACTCATATTTAAAAAGTGAATATCATAGCAAAAGAGTTGTATAGCCTTTTGACAGGTTGTTACATTTTTGTTGAGGAATATTTCGTTTTTCAAAATCTAATATGATCTTATCCATAACTTGAAGTGTGACACAACTTTGCAATTCGTTAGAAAAAAATAAATCTCAATTAATCTAGTCAATAAAATGACAATGATAAATTCGTTAAAATTGATAAAAAATATATATATTTCTGACGCTTAAATTATCAATAAGCCCTGCACATCTAATAAGCATTTACAATGAGGACATTACGTTTGTCAATAGCATCATTTGGTCTAAAACCTCTTATTCCAGTTTTTTTTTTTTTAAATGACGTTTCTTTATTAGCACTAACAGGTGGTTTGTCATATGAGGCCTTCACCTACACTATATAATCTGATTTATTCTTTAGAAAATGTTATGTAATGTTACATGCGAGGAATAATTGTTATATGAAAGGAGTATATGGGCCATCAACTTGGCCTTCCTTACATTTTCATAACTTGAATAAAGTTTGGCCTGCGTGCCACTGAAATAGAAATAATTATAATATATAAATAAATTACCCACATTAAAGTCTGGCCCATGAAACGACATCATCCTACCAAAATGGTTTCCTCGGGGGCCTACAGACTGTAGCTTTTACGCACAATTACGCACAAACAATTAGGCTATTTAGAAGCTCGTGGGATCTGTGGTGTCAAAATTTAAACAGGTGGCTATTTTTCTCGGGAGGAGGCTTGATGGCATTCTTGTGTCCTAAAACGTGAAAACACTCCTGTAAGAACATTGTGAAAATAATCAATCTAAGACCGTTGTCTTAAGAATCAAAGCAACATCTGGTGAAATTTATTCAATTCTTCTTCATTGCAATATCAGGGCTTTTCACTTGCAGAAAAGCACTTAAATTACAACAGCAGTTGCCCGTCATCATTTGAAATATTAAAATTATTCACAATTTACAATAATTAGAGTGTTACAATAAAAAGAGATGATTTCCAAGAATTAAGACACAGGCTTCTGCAAATGAACACAAATGTTTAAAGAATGTGATTTCCCCATATCTTTTAAAGCACTTTCTTAAGATTATCACACGTTATCTCATTTTCAATAACTTACAAGAACCCCCCCCAAAATTATGAGACAAGTGAACCAAATACCCCCATGTGAACCTGGCGTAACCCTCAACTAAGACTGTGAAGTAATGGACAAAAAGATGATAGCACAATAACCAATATCTCAGCATCATATTCGTTATATAATTCCACTGGTGGCTATTGAAAAAAAAAAGCCGAGATGAATTTGCTATTTACCCTTCATTTACAATATCATAAACATTCTGTACAAAATGCAGGTAGTTCTCGGGACCGGGGTTATTTAGAAAAGAGGTAAATATTTGGTTATGTGTTCGTTTGCAGTTTTTCAATTATTCTGTGAGTTTTAAATGTGTGTTAGAGGGACCGTCCCGTTCACTCCAGCCGTGGCGCTCTGGTAATGCTGCGGCAAGGCATGGAGTCTACTTTGCATTGACGGGTCCCCCGGCTCTCCGGTCGGTAAATACATGCTTATCATCTCTCTCAAGTCTCCGGGGCAAGGACCCCGTGAGTGTGTGCTGCTGACGGGAGGGCTTACACTCGGCTCCGACTTCACCAGCGACCCTAACGTCCCCATGGCAGCTGAGGAGGAGACGCCGGAGCCCTGGTGCTGTGTGTAGGTGATCCCGCCGTAGCCGGATGGAGAAGCGTTCATGTAGCTCTGAGAGTTCGAGATGGGGCTGTACTGCAGGGCTGTCATGTCGTAGCGGTGCATGGGCTGGGGGTTGTGTGAGTGATGGTGGTGAGAGTGGTGGTGGTGGTGCGCTCCGCTCCCCGGGTGCTGGCTGTAGGCTAGCTGAGCTTCCTGCATCATCGCTGCGGCCGCCGCGGCTGCAGCCACTTGCCCCGAGTACGCACCGTTCGCCCAGCCGTTCATGTGCGCGTAGCCGGAGCTGGCGGAGCCTCCGTGACCCCCGGGGCTCTCTAACCTCTGCCCGACCCCGGATGAACTCATTCCGACCCCTAAACCAACTCCACCGCCACCACTGGGCCCAGAAAGAAGTCCACCGGCAAGGGAATATTTGTCCTTTTTCAGCAGCGTCTTGGTCTTCCGTCTTGGCCGGTACTTGTAATCCGGATGCTCCTTCATGTGCATGGCTCGCAACCGTTTCGCCTCGTCGATGAAAGGACGCTTCTCAGCCTCGGACATCACCTTCCACTCGGCGCCCAGCCGTTTGCTGATCTCAGAGTTGTGCATTTTGGGGTTCTCCTGTGCCATCTTTCTCCGCTGCCCACGGGACCACACCATGAACGCGTTCATCGGTCTCTTCACCCGTTCCTGATTCGCTTTGGACCCGCTGTTCGGCCCCGTTTGCCCCGTGGTCGTGTTCGTTTGGGGACCGGGGGAATGGAGGTCAGTTTCCATCATCATGCTATACATTCACCTGGTTTTAAACTTCGCCACCAACAGAGAAAAAAAAGTCTATTTCGAGATAGAAGCGCACAAGATCGGGTGCGCACAGGATGACTGGGTTACAAAATTAATATTCTAACCCCAAGTGATTCAAATACGAGATCAAAATTAATCCGAAAAGGGATATAAAATGTTCTCCAACCACTACTTCACGCTGTCTTCGCCTGGGTTGGTTCACATCCACTGTGATAGAATGCGCATTTGAGCCACTTTCCCTGTCGGAGTTGAGAAGTTGGTTAAAGCGGCGGCCATATGATGCGCACTGACAGCGGTTAAATGAGCCACAAGCGGCCAATGAGGCTCTAGCAGCAGAGTGATTTGCATGGCATTTGGTCAGGTGACTAGAGGACCATAGAGGAAGAACACACCGGAGGAGGAGGAGGAGAAGGAGGGGGCAGAAAGGAGGGTCAATCCCACAAATAGCACAAGGCATTTGAAATTTCCAAACACGCTCTCAGAGACTTCAGCTTAACAAAAATAACTAAGATTTGTTAGCAGTGAGCAGGGTGCAGTATGTGATTACTATGAGTCAAGCATCTCAACATATTTTTTAAGAATAGCTATGGTTGCCGAATTTTTAAAATCACTTTAATACAGTTTCCATATCAAGCAGCTTTTAAACTCACAGACTTGTCTGGTGAAATTGTTTTTACTCTCCACTTTCTCGCTATAATTGTGCTTAAAAGTCAGAACATTTCTTCCCAGATTTAACGGGTTATTCTCAAACCCACTGAGCGTTTTAGAAGCCTGGGCCAAGCTGTGTTTGCATGAACTGGAATTACACTACAGCCAGCCCAAACCAATTCAATATCAGGCGATGAGATGCTCAACCAGCGCCTTGAAATCCTTTTTTTTTTCAGCACACTTCTCTCTCTCTCTCCCTCCAGGTGTGTAATTAAGGTAGTAATAGTAGATGCCAGAGAGACACATTTCACACTAAATGCAAAAGATGATGTGAAAGAGATTAAGTATATAAAAAAAATAAATAAATTAAAAAAAACGGTTGGTCGAAGAGGAGAAGCCCCTGAGGATGGATCGCCATATAATGGCGTTAAATTGCCGGGGCAAAGCGCCGTTATCGCCGTCTGCTGGCGGTGGTGAACGAGCCGCGCGCGTGCGTGTGTGTGTATGTGTGTGTGTGTGTGTGCGCAGCTAAAGATGAAAAGAAAGGCCACATGTAAACTCTACTCTCTGTCGTTCTGGACTTTTCTTTACCTGATATATTTTAAGTTCCCTATTTATCAACAAGTTACCCATTCGGGGACACGAGAGGCCACCGGTCTGTGTTTCTTTGAGTACGCGCATTTATAATCCAGATTTCACAGCTGACCTCCCCTGAAAAGCCCAATCAACCCCTAATTGAAAGGGAAAACGGAATACCACTTCCCGCAGCGAGACTAACGATTTAATCATCCAATCGTCTTTTGCTGTTTTTTATTTTAATTGGAGCTTAGCTTGATATGACTCTCTGTTTAGGGCCTGAGGGAGCGGGATCACTCGGACAGATCCGTGCGTCTCTGGTAATAAGGTTAACGGGATATCACAATGACGGTCACTAAACGTTTCCACTGGTCCAGGCCATGTGGCTTAAGAAAGATGGCAAAATAATGATAACACACGGAGAGCTACAGGCGGCGAGTGCCAGTGAAGCCAGCACATCAGGAAAATAAATAAATAAACAAACAAACAAAAAAATAAAGATGAACAAAATTGACGGTACAATGGCTTCTTATATTTAAGAAACGGAAATGACACCGACAGTTTAAACTGCCCCAATATTAATACTCAGGCTATCATATGATAGTGAAATTCATAAAAAAGTATGTAGCCTTTATTTCTAAAATAACCAGATAATTCCAATAACATAAGACCATATGAATTGGATTTTTCTTATTTAAAAACGTAAGAAAATGCATCTTCAGACTTTAAATTTTTTTTTTTTTTTTTTGAAGTATTGACCCCTGTCTTAATACAGCCTAGGTCTAAATTAATTCAAACATACGTCACAAACAATGAATCCAAAATGTTAAAATCCAACAATCTGAATATACAGATTGGTATTAAAAAAAAAAAAAAAAGAAAAAAAAAAAAAGACCTGTAGTCACGGTGTATATTTAAGAACGGGTCGAGAATCATGAAATTATTACTATTATTATTTGTTCCTCTCATAGTGGAGTGGATTTAGGCTTGTAGAGGATTAGCCTTCACAGTGACCCTGGGACCCCGGTGGCCCCTGTTTACTCTCTCTGTCATCCCCCATCAGTCACTCCTCTTTTAACAAACCTCTTTTCAAACCTCCTCGCTCCTTTGTGCGCGGCCTCTGCAACAGGATGTGCGCACTGCGATGATGGTGCACAACTGGGGCCAAGGGTCAAAGCAGTTATCCATACCCCAACCCCCCATGAATTAATAAATAACTAAGAGAAAGATTGTGAAATAAATAATACAAATATCACAAATTATGCACAGCGTTTCATTGTGCCTTCTAATCTCAGCAAACACCCAAATCCTCCGCAAAGTAACGAGAATGCGATTGTATGTGGGTTACTCCCTTTAAATCTGGAAGGTTTTCTCCTAAAGCAGTTAACCTGAGCCAGAACAACAATGTCCGCGTGTGGTGCGCGTCTGTGCGTGCGTGTGTGTGTGTGTGTGCCGAAGCCAGCGCGCGTGAAACTGGGTGGTGATGGTTTTGGGGAAGAAGAAAAGAAAAAAAAAAGAAAGAAGAGTTGTGATCACCTGCTGACGACCTGGACTTAAACTGGGGGGCTCGCGTGGCTAAAGCGAGAGAAAGCAATTGTTTTTAGAGCTTCAATCTACACACAGGACGTGGTGATCAGCCCCCACCACTTCCATACACCCCCCCCACCCCCCACCCCTCCGCCTCCTGAAAAGTAAAAACACCGAAATAATCATGTAACCGTGTAAAACAATCCAACACTTGGTAAACAGCTATATATTTTTACAGCATGCCACAGACATTTCTCGGAAATCAGCCAAATAAAAAGGTGGCACAGATGATAACCACTCACTCCCGAACAGATCAGTAGCTGCTCGTAAAATCAAACTGAGTCGGTTAGAGAGCAACTGGTAGCACCACGAGCACAGAGCAGCGCGCTCTGTGCAGCCAAGCCCCGGCGCGTCTCACTTAATACAACGACAGGCTGCATCGAGAAACACATCATATCTGCACTGAGTGGAACACAGCAGAGCGCACACGTTCCGAAATAATCAAAAAAAAAAAAGGTCGCCAATAAAGACAGTTATTTCAGTACGCGCAATCACTGATCAGAAAGCGTTCAAGTTCGCTTTACCCCTCCTGTTTTTCAATATTAATTCCACTTCACGCTTAGACAAAAAAAAAAAAAGAAACAGCACAACAGATATGTTAACTAATAATGCATCTACAGGTTAAAAAAAAAAAAAGAAAAAAAAAAAGCCTTTCCTGCGTACGGAATTGTCATATGCAAACTTACGCATGGCACCCTCGTTCCCTCTACTCCAGACCATGTGGGCAGATTTCTCCCTCCATACTCCTAAAGCCGTCCTAAACCCTCCAAAGCCTCATGTAAGACCGCTACTCCCACTACAATCTGGCCGCTCGAGTGCCAAGGCCATCCATGCCCGGTGCCCAAACCCACCACTCAACACACACTGAGGGGCAGAGACAAGAAGAAATGACATTTATTATACACTCTAAAAAAGACAATTCCAAGTTATTGTTTCTCTCTGCAAAAGGGGCTTGCTTCTAACATAATGAAGCGTCTTTTGTGTTGCACAGAACAATACAAAACAAGCATTCTAATAAATAGCCACTTTTTTTTTTTTTTTTTGGCTCTCCAGGATGAATGGGCTGGAGCGGCGGGGTTCTGAAAGGCAGCTGTGCCGCATTCGGGGAGGAGGGGCGAGGACTTGGGGAGGAGCCCCGCAGCCCCTTCGCCTCCTCCTGGATACTGACTCCTATTACTGATCCTGGAACAGAAAAGGATGCATGGAGAGGGGGGGTGGGAGAGAGGTATTGACTTTGCAGGCTCTGTTTTTTACTCTGGACATACACTGTGTCCAACAATGTGATCCTAAAATCCTCAAATATTGCTTCATACTGTGAAGTCCACAGCATCCAATTAGATTTACTTCATATGAACCTGCACAGCTTGCAAGCATGTGGCTCTGACAGCTTCTAGGTGGGGAAACACACACACACACACACACACACACACACACACACACACACACACACACACACACACACACACTTTATACTGTATAAGACACTTATTTACACACACAGGTTCACAGTTTTGAGACGCAGCCACTGTCCTCACACACACACACACACACACACACACACAGACACACACACA
>CALSCE010009132.1:6569128-6594980 GCA_943593645.1 Bovichtus variegatus
AGAGAGAGAGAGAGAGAGAGAGAGAGAGAGAGAGAGAGAGAGAGAGAGAGAGAGAGACACCAGGGAGGCCAATGTCAATCCCACTGCAAACAGCAGTGGATAATCATGGGCTTTAGGAAAACACTGTGTCCATAATGCTATTACCCAGGATTACCTACTCCAGCAGAGAAGGCGAGACTCTCTTCACAATGTGCCCCAGACCTTTCAGATAATCATCTTATCACAGATGACAAACCCGGAAGAAACATCCCATTATTCAAGAAGGGAAAAAAAAAAAAAAAAAAACTCTACAGCATGTTTGGATGAAGACATATTGTAAGCCTAAATTATTCGAGTGGAAAAATATCAGATTTCGAAATTAGCACGCCAGTCGCTTCCCCTCTCTCTCTCTCTCTCTCTCTCTCTCTCTCTCTTTCTCTCTCTCTCTCTTTCATTCCCTCACTGTCTCTTCCTCCCAGGGCGCTTTCTCTTTTTCCCGCAGGGCAATTAGAGACAAGATTTTATGCACTATTCAGCTTATCAATTAGCCATAACACCTTCCCCTCTGATTGGCCTGTAATGAACGTAATGGTTTTAACAGTCAGGAGTTGCAACTCTTAGAGGTGCTGTGCTAATGGTGTCGCCACGGCGATGGAGTCACAGTAACAGCTCTGCAGAAAAGCAGGAAGGAGGAGGGAGGGGAGGGGAGGGGAGGCGAGGGGGGAGGCAAGTCAGCTCTCCCTAACACATCTCTAATTAGAGCTCACAGTCAGTCATTACTGATGTAATAGGGTGTAACACTAATGGCTATCAGGCAAGCCCCCACAAACAACAGAGGGGGGTTCTTGTAAGGTGAGAGGAGCAGAAAATTTATGGAGGAGGAAAAAAAAAAAAAGAAAAGATTATGGTGGGGAGACGAGGTGAAATGGAAAGTTGGGGGTGGGGGGAGAGAGGGTCAAGGAGTGAGGAGAGTGATTAGGGGAAAGTGCGCCTAGCAGCAGAGAAGGTTTTTAAGTACAGTAGTCAGACAAGGTCAGGGCCCATTAATGGGAAATCTTTCTTTGATGATGGCGAAATGCATCATGTTGGACATTGCCCAGATATAGAGATTGACAAGACAAAAAACAGCGATAAGAGTTAAGGCGGTGCGAGCAGCCGGGCGGTTCAGGGGAGGCAGGAGACAGAAAGAGAGTCGGAGAGACTGTGAGGGAGGAAGGCTGTGAGACACACGCTTAGTTAACCACTTTGGCCCTTTAGACCTTGTTAGCAATGATGCACTCTGCAGCCCATTCAGCTGGTGATGCATGTTTTTACACTTTTCGGCACTAAATTGCAGTGGGAGTAGCAAAACAGAGTGACAGAGGGAAAGATAAGGAGGGTGGATGACAGGAAACCAATGTTGGGAGAAATGAAAAGTGAGAACCTTGTAAAGAAAGCTAAAAGTAGGGTTGGGTATCATTAAAAAATAAATAAATAAATACCAGTACCCTTAAAGTGATACCGGTACCAATAGCGTTCTTCATTTGATACTTTTTTTTTTTTTTTTTCCTACTTCATTTGATACCCATCATGTGAATGGACGCATTCAGTTGTGTAAAACGCCACCAGCACTGCTCCCCCATTGAAATTTTTTGGACATGAATACATTTTTGAAAGTGTTCAAATGATTTGAAATGCTGCTAAATAACTGAACAAAACTGAACAAGTCATACATACAAGCCATAATGTGTTGCCGGCATTTCTCAGTACGCTGAACTGAATACTCCCTGAAATACACCGCGCTGAAACTCAGCGCAGCACAGACTCTATGGGTTGTGGGCGAAGCAAACGTTGTCGTATTAAAGCAAAGAACGCTCACAGTGATTGGCTTCCAACAAAACCATACAAATAGCAATTTTCTTCCAGATCTGGGCACAAAAAGGATTGAAGGCAGGTATTGTTTGACTGGAGATGTTTTGACACTACTTGCTACTGGATTATACCTTAGAAGGTATCGAGTACCGATACCCAGCCCTAGCCGAGTTCTCCTCCCTGCCTCTGTCTCAGCGGAAGAACTTAAGTCAGGTAGCTTCTGTAAAACAAGTTTATTTCAGTGTTTATTATTGGAACTGCATCACACAATGCACTTTGCGTGGCGGTGTTATTGTGAAGTGATGTAATGCTTTTGTCGGGTTAAGAGTTCTGTTGTCCAACGTTCGTAGTGGTCATTAAAGTGGAAAAAGTTACCCTGAAGAAGTCGTCCTTATGCGTCTACTTTACCCATGACCCAAATACAGTGATAATACAGCAGCTATCTAGTTAACAGAGTGACAAGCTTCACAATGTGCTATCTGTTCCAACAATCACTATCTCTGGTTTGGTCAAAATAAACCTTTAATTCAAAGAGTTGTATGTGAAAAGAAACAAACGGCCGTTATATGCTCTCCTGGAAGCCACCAAACTCCATTGAAAGAAACAGTCATTTTCCCTCAGCTGATCCTCGTAGAACTTCAATCAAACCCGTCTTTCTTAGTCTTTCTGTCGTCAACGCTGGTGTGAGAGTTTGAAAGGGAGACTGAAAAACCAATAGATAAAAAAGAAGTAACCACCAAAACTATTTCACTTGATACTCCTATTTTCCGGCGCATTCGTCAAACGTAACACACCAGAAAAAACCCCAGAAAGGCGTACTCGTCTACTGGCAATGGAAAAGGAGTCTATTGCCTATTATTTAGCAGGTTTTCCCGCATTTAGAAATCCCTCAAATACGCGCTAACTTTGGTGTAAAAGGGTAATATATGCCAACACTGCTGTTGTCAGGTTTTCACAGCGATGGGGGTTAGGGGAAAGGGGCACTGATTGATTTACTTCCAGTTGGGGAAGGGGCCCATGAAAACGGCATCATTACTAATGGTGGTGTAACGGGTTTAATGGATGAAATGTCAGAGCAAAGCGCTACTTAGGTTGTAATTATCATTTACAAGTGTATTCAAAACAATGTACACAGTTTATTCTCTTAAGGCCATGATGAGTAGTAGTTTGTGGTTCAACTTTAACCACTTCTAGTAAAAGGTCCTCAGAGAATTGAGAAAGGTAAAAACTCAAGCAACAGTTTAAAGAAATAAATAAAGAACAACCTAATTGTGAGATACAACTTGTTTCGGCGTGTGGCCTTCGTCAGGGTCATCACACAACACATTACAAAGAACATTCAATCAGATAAATATGAAGCAAAGTCTTTTTCTTTTTTAAAGATAAAAAAACATATAATGAACTAATGTAATACATTTAACGTGTATCATACACATGCATATCAGCCACACTTGAGTGTAAAATGATTGGTTGTATTGCTTTTATATCTAAAGTTGATTATATTAAAAATGTTGCTGGAGTTTTATACCCACTAAGGTCATGATCAAAGAAAGAAAAACTTAATTACCAGGAGGATTACTAGTCTGTTTAAGTGTGACTGTGCTGGATGCAAAGTAGTCTCCTCTACAGAAACTCCAGCAAAACTTATTTTGCAGGGTGACAACAAAGCAGCTTTTAATTTAAAACAGGACGGCCTGTGTAAAAAGACTTTTTTTGAAAAGGTCTCCTGAAAATCCCTGCAGCCAAAAATGCTGCATTCAAGAGCAGGTGGTGCCACTATCTGGAATCAGCTGGACGGGAAGAAACTCGTCTACGGACATTAATGTAAACTGATATCTGCACAACAGTACACTTGATTGTGCAGACAGTTACTCCTTTTTTGCTGCGCTTCAATGGTGTTATTGTTGTGTTTTTTTTTGTTTTTTTTTTTTAGGGGAAATTTACAAGCACTCTGCCGATACTTCAACACAATGTTAAAACATTACATTTAGTTGACGCTTTTGTCCAAAGCGACTTACAATAGGTGCCAACAATCACGAGGATACAAACTCCCGAACGGCACGAATCTTGCAAGTACAGTACAACAGCTTTAAATAAGCCAAACCGATGTAAGAGCAACATACAGAAAGAATAAAAACTCAACCTTTAGCTTCAAATAAGCCAACAACTTAAGTGCTAAATACAGAATTAAATGTCATTTAAAAAATTTTTTAAATGACAAAACACTAGAAGTGACCTCTTGTCTATCTGTAAATTTGTTCTCATAAGATCTGTTCTGCAGGTTACCAAACATTAACCCAGCAGTTAAACACACCACACTTGTAAACTCACTGGGAAAGTTAGTTTCATGTGAACCATGCGAGAGTTCTGCCCACACAATAACCGCAGTGTGGTGATTCACAGAGTGTGATTGCAAACACAAAGGGCAAAGGTCTCATGCAGTATATCTTGTATTTACGCCGAGCGAACCAGCCGTCAAACACCAAATGTAAAAACATATGCATTCACGCTCCCCTTATAGTCGAGAAAGAAGGATTAGTTTGTCACTATTCCACCAAGGCTATGGAGTTGAACCTTGGAGGAATATTGTACGCTGTAACCTATTGTGTAGCTTTACTAACCACAATGGCTGCAGCTTGGCCTTTGAGAGAGCTGCAGGACTTCGAGGGGGGGTGGGCCCGCTCTATTCCTAAACTCAGCCTTGAAAGTGTGTGTGTGTGTGTGTGTGTGTGTGTGTGTGTGTGTGTGTGTGTGTGTGTGTGTGTCTGAGACTGAAGGGGGGCTCCTCAGTTGCCTAACTATAGTCCCTCACCCAGAATTTGAAATAAGGTCATCGTCCCCGGGAGGCCCCAAGTCAAAGCCTCCCTTCTTCACCTGCCCTTTAACTCTCCTCATCGCCTCCTTTTCTTAATTTAACTCTTCACCTGGGTCCCATTATTCCTTCTCTTTCTTTCTTTCATCTTTCCCTTCATTTACTACTTTGTTTATACCGTAATGGCGTTTGTTTCACAGATAAACACTTCCCAAAGAGAGCATGAACACCAAAGAAGAAGAAACATCAAAAATGACTCGGCCAGCCTCTTCAGCTTTGCTTCTATTAAATATTGTCCTTGACCTCAACAGTTGGAGCTTGTTTTTGTTTGCGTTTGTGTTTTTGTCTTGGCCTCTACACAAAAAAAAAAAAAGAAGCTTCCAGTAATGGTATTGGGCCTTAAAACTGTAATTTGATTGCAGAAATGAATTTTGTGGATTAGCAAAACAATAAAAACAGAAATGGCATCATTAGTAGATAAGGCAGGTAATAAGTGTATTAAAGCTTGTGGTCTGTGCGTGTGCGTGTGTGTGTGTGTGTGTGTCTGGAGCAGCACAGATGCATATCCAATAGGACGCAGAGTGAGCAGCACAATAACACGCGATTCTTATGCTAATCAAGGAGGCCATTAATGTTTACATTCAAAATCAGGCCTTCCAAAGAAATACATTCGCTCCCTGCTAAACTGGGATAATTAGTTCCCTCTTAAACCCATATTCCATTAACTCAGGTGAATCCATCTGAGTTTCATCAAATTTCTGCTTCATTTTGCATGATAATGCAATTTAAAAGCAAATGACATATTCAGCCTACTCTGGCAGGGAGAGCACCAATGAGAAAATAATATATGTGTAAAGAAGGCTTTTTGTTCCGTTTTATATGCATCTGTAAATATTTAAAAGTGTTTCTCATAATTCAGCTCGACTGATTTATGCATAAATTAAACTGTAAACAGCTTATTGGAGATTAGCGACTGATGTATTAAATGCTCCCTGCTGGTTTTCTGCACACTTTGTATACATGACACCGAATATTACAATATGACCATGACGCAGTAAGGTTGACAAATATGTGAATTTCTTCATTTGAAGGGGCATATATCTACAGACCGTGAAATAACAGACAACCCTTAGCTCCCATTTGCTGAGTGCCATACTTGTGTTTCAGTGTTTTCACTACAAGAGGAAGGGAGGAAAAGTGGATGTTAAGGTCCATTAACCAGATACATGCACGCGAAGGCAAATGCATGCACACATAAAGCAGAGCAACGGAGGTCGGGGAACTTTTTCCCCAGGAATAGTTCAGCAGCATTCAGAATTCAGAGCCCTCCAACTTTGCCGCACCAAAACACAAAAGCCCAAACAGAAAACTTGGCTTGGGCAAGCCAGTTTTCCCATGGTGTGCAAATGTGAGTGAGTGCTAGAGAGAGTGTGTATCGTGTGCATGTGTGGCATGAGTGTGTAATTTTACTTCACAAAAACCTCAAAATTATCAAAATGCACCTAATTTTCCCCTCTCATATTTTCCCATTTTATGTAATATCCATGTTTTTATATATTCCTTTATAACACAGCCATTTACTGTGCTGAAAACACTTGATTTATATAGGTAGGTAGCTTCACATGTCTCTCTCTTACACACACACACACACACACACACGCACACACACAGAGTGTAATGGATAGGAGCTGGCTGAGGGCGTCTGTCAGGGGCGACTGTTCTAATCAGAGCAGTGGGGAGAGAGATAAAGGAGAAAATAATGAGTGTGGCATCAGGCCTTTCATAGCGCAACAAAAGGCCACAGGATCAGATAGACAGACACAATGTGGAGAGGAGAGGAAGAGAGGGAGAGAAAAGAGAGGGAGAGAGAGAGAGAGAGAGAGAGGGATGGGAGGAGGCAGAGCAGGAGAGAGGGATGGAACAGGTTTGCTAATAAGCCTCCTTGCACTGTAGGTGATGTAGGCAACAGTAGGCGACATTATGAAATGCAAGCTTATGTCTGGCTTCACTCGAAGGATGCCATCGAGTGGGGTGGATGGAAGTTTCTATGACAACATCAATCATTTCAGCACAGAGTAGTCCTTCAGCGGGAACTGATTATAAATGCATTTTCCTGTGCACATCCTTCCATTTTCTGTCTCAAAATACTTTGTCGGCCTCGTGCCCTCTTTCCTTCTGCTGATTAGTGCAGCTTCATTTGCTGTGTGTGTGATCATTTCCAGTCATCCTTTGATTATTAATGCTTAATTTACCCAGATTACACTCCTTTGATTATTAATGCCTAATTTAGCCTGATGACTCCAATCATTAGATGGTGCCCAAACTGAAAGCAAACAACCTCAGTGGTCTTCCAATGTACCGATACAGCCTCTTGTACAGATAATGATACTGTTCAGAGGAGCCAGCGGGCCTGTGAGTGTTAAGTCAGTGCCCACGTTTTTACCCAAACTCCCATCAAACTTTAAAGAGAAAAGAAATACTAATTAGAAACTGCAAGCTAGGAGAAATGAGCAGGCAGACTTAGAACAGAAAATCCTATTCAGAGACTTAATGAGCTTGTCGAAGCTGAATAATTGATTTCTAATTCTAGCCTGCAGCTGTTGACCCAACCAGGGAGTGTTTTCAATGGAGCTGAAATATGTTGCGCTCTGACTTGGCACTGTTGGCTTTCCGGCAGCAGAACTATTACCAAATACCCTCATGTCTACCTCACACTTAAAGGTTTTATTTAGACTCGGACAAACTTTTCACATCACTTGACTTTGGTGCACAAACAAACAAAATAGGGCCCTCCCTTTGAAACTCATCACAGGTAATTCCCTTGACAACTTAATCCTCCTTCAGATCTTGTTTAATATTCTAGACTGGACACAATTTAATAAAAGGCTGTTTTTGAGCTGTGAAAGCCCAGCGAGGTAAACTCTCCCAGCGTATAAAGCGTTGGGAACCACAGATCCATATCAGATTGTAGGTGTTTTATGTTTCGTTCATTTGCTGCGGAGTGATTCTTTGTTGCCCTGTGTGGACGATCATATCCTGGGGGCTCTGGGGCAGGAGCAGCACAGAGCACCCTGTGTGTGAACCACAGCCGCCCAGCGTCCCTGTAAGATGACCTCACGGAAAATAGGCCTAATTATTGCCGTGACAGCCCATGCTATCATATTCTGCCAGATCAGTCACTACACAGGAGAAAAGGGGGGGGGGGAGAAAAATTAACAGAAATATATACCATCGTGCCACCAAACCCCCCCTAAACTGAGCCCATTTATTTTTAATACCCTAATCAGCAGGTCCCAAAGGGGGCTTGGCTCTCACTCACCCACACAGGCAGACACAGGTGAGTACAGGTAAGGCAGCAGGGAGAGGAGGAGGTGGATGGGGAGCCGAGAGGCTGGGTGAGGCAGGTTTGATGTGAGAGTCAGTGGCTTTAACTGGAGTTTTGATCAGCAAACAGAAACTTAGCTTAGCTAGTGGTGCGTCTCCTCATACTCTAGAAAGACAACTGGCAAGTTATCCACACACAACCTCAGGGAAATATAAGAAACTGTCTTCCTGTACAGTAGATCTCACTCCAATGGAAGGAGTCTCTGTCTGTAATGTCTGTCCTTCGATTTTCTCGCCAACCGTTCATTCATTTACCGACTTCACACTTGGCAGGTGTATTGCTGAGGACCCTAGGAATTGCAGTATCGAGTGCGAGCTCTTAGAAATCTATGGGACATATTTGTTACCTCCGCCAACGAGGTTATGTTTTTCGGTTTGGTTGGGTTGTTTGTCTGTTTCTCAGCAGGATTAAGGAACAACTAATGGCCCAATTGTCATGAAACTTAGAGGTAGGAGGGTGTAACGTGGTCCGAGGTAGAAACCATTCAATTTTGAAGTGGATCCGAATCACGGAGCGAATATACAAATGATTTTTCATTCATAGAAAACCCCTTGGCGGAGGTTTGCGCTCTCCCAGTTCCCTTCTAGTTAGTAGTGGGTGGTGTACACACTGTTTAGAGTATTTAGAGGGGACTCCTATTGTCTGTTACACTGCCAAAAGGCATGCTGTGTACAGCTAGCTCTCCGTCGCTCGCTAGAGTACATTCAAGAACAGATAAAGACAGAGAGGCCGGAGATCTACGGGACATATTTATTAGTCATTTTCTCAACAATCGCTCATCCGCTCAGCTCCACACTTGGCGGGTGTGTCGCTCAGGACACGAGGAAGCGCAGTGTCAAGTGTGAAGACGTTGGGATGAGCGGTTCGCGAGAAAGCTGCAATGCCGGAGGCCAAGCGATCGGCCCGTTTTCAACAGGCACAAAAAAAAAAGTGGTGGTGGAACAGAGGAGAGACAGGGGGCCAGGAGGACACAGTAATTACAAGATACAGAGTTTAAGGTAGACAGCAGTGATTAACTCGAGGACTGTCCTATTCCTGAAGCCATAGTTATTAGGGCTGCATCATTATATGATAGATTTCAGGGCTATTTGCCTGGTTTTGTTCCCAGAGACAGTATTACGAGAGACACCCTGGGAATGGGACATACTACACCAATAGCTACCTCCGTGAGAAAAACACGGAAAATATCAATGCTCCGTGCCGAGCTGTGGGCGACACTGATGTTTTTACTCGCTTGTTATCGCACCAGATTGTTAGAGATCACAGCACAGGATGATACAGCAAAAGAAAAGCCTATATAGTAACAGCACGTTTAGAACATTTCACAAAATGTTCAAAGTTTTTGTCTGGTATTGATAGTGTGTGGAATGACCCTGATCCCTTTCTCTTGATCAGAGCTTTATTTCATGCACTTTTAAAAAGAAAAAGAAAATCCAGTTTATTACAACTTGAGTAGAATATTTGCCGCTTTTGTTTGTTTCAGTTATAAATAACATTGTGCTCAATAGGTTAATTGCCGAGAAAACACGGGGACGTTCACGAGAGAAACGCTAAATATGGGCCACAAAGCCAGTAGTTTATAAAGATTATCTAAACCTCTTCATTTGGAGGTCAAACACTGGAAACACTGGAAACTATCTTTCCAAGAAAAACACTTGCATCGTTGAACTGAAAAAAAAGCGACATATGTTTACATTCAAGTTGGCAAAGCCGGCAGGATTAAAAGAGGAAGTCGGGTGGTGTTATTATAGAGCCTCGAAGTCCGTGTAGGGAGGTGACCGGGGTGACGGATGGGTCAACAAAACGTGACTGGAAGCTGGAAAAAAAGAGCCGACATCAACCCCACGGACGCCCTGCACTGGATCCACTTCTCCACCCAAATTCATTTCAAGATCCTCCGTTTTGCTTTTAAACTCTTAATGGCCTGTCAACCCCCCTACACATCGTCCTCAGCCCCCGGTCCAACCCTAAAGCTCTCTGTTCCTCCAACAGTGGCCTCCGAGTCATCCCAAGATCAAACGCAGATGACACAAATGTGACAGCGCCGTTGCGGTCACGCCTCCTAAAATTGGGAACAATCTCCCGCTCTACAAATAAACAAAAACAAAACTAAATTAAACGTCGGTTTCTTTCAACCGTGACCGCAATCATCCTAAATCCTTAACCGAGTGGTTATTATTACCTTCACCCCAAGTAGTTTTTGTTCCTAAACCTAATGAAACCTTAATCATAACGTGGTCGGATCATAAAACTTCATTTTTTTGTAACGTATTTGATTTATTTTGGAGGCCACAGTCAAATGACGTCACTTTCATTTTCACCGTCTGATGAGTCTGGCTGGGTTTGTTTGGAAAGGCGTCTGATCGTCTGCCTCGCTCGTGTTTCTCTCCCCGTCCGAATTCTTTTCAGACACGTTGCCGTGTTTCCCCCGAACTCAGCAATTACCTTGTGAACTTACAAAAAATGAAATCCAAGTTATACATTGAATACTTAGAGTTTTCTGCAGGCGAATTCTTTCTGGTGCCATTGTGTTTTACCCGCTTGTAGAACTATCCACTGATCAAAAATCATTTATGCCCTCTGCAATCCGACTTATAAATACTCCATAGATTCATTCTTTTTTTTTTATCATATAGATTTTTATTCCACATTTGAGCTTTTTGGTATATTTGTTTGTTTGTATGTTGTTGTATGTCACAGTGTTTCTCGGTGCTTGTAACTAATTGCCCCTTTGGGGGATTTATAAAGTTGTTTTGAGTTAAATATTGTGTTTGAAATTAGAGTTTTGACCTGGATGGTCAGACAGAAACTAATATTTAAACATCTTCACTACGTTTAGACCAGGGCTGCCCAAAGTTGGCCCACTTAAAGTTTTTAGCAAGATAAAAAAAAAAAATTAAAAATGTAATATAATATATGTGTGCTGTTTTTTGCGAGGTAAAAATGCTCTTTTAATACGCAGGAATCCCTAATTATTAATTTTTCCCCCATAATCTCAGCACGGCGGGCAAAGCAATACTTTTAATAAAAGCGCATGATGTCGGGATCTCGAGATCCTAGTTACATCTTTACAATACAATAATAGTGTTTTATTCACACACGCACGCACACACAAATCAGGCAAGAGTAATAAGCTAATAATTTGATTACTTCTACTGATTACAAAATCAGCCTGCTTGAGACTACTGTGTTTTCATTCGTGGCCTTTCTGATTGTGTGTGTGTGTGTGTGTGTGTGTGTGAGTGTGCATCTGTGTCTATGTCGCTTTTTACCGGGAAAGAAAAGAATACAGCAGTAGCCCTTGTAACCCAGCCCTGCCCTCCACCCCCAGCCCCTCTTGCTGTCACTGGCCATGTGTAGTGTGTAATAGGCACTGACAGTCTTTGCTCAGGTCAGTAACCCGGTGGCCCTCTCTAATTGAGGCTAAGGATCCCGGCTTGTCCTGCCATCTATAATTAACCACATCATCTGCAGCCGTATGAAAGATTCAGCTGGACTGGGAGTGGCCGACACGCGATCCCCCTGTTGGTGTTTACAGCGCGTGTGTATAAATGTGTGTGTGTTAGTTAATGCGTTGAGGATCTTCTAATTTAGCCGACAGGTGTTTAATAATAAGCTTTAATGCAATATCTGTCGATCTGTCGCACATTTTAATGTGTGTGTCGCCGCATGTATATGTAATTTGTGTCAACTTTTTAAGACGCTGCTCTTATCACACTGTTGTCTGTATTGTTATTGCTAAATGAAAGCCACCTGCATGGAGATCCAGTAAGTATGAGCCGACTAAATTTGAAGTAAACCCCCAAGTATCCTTTCTACCCCCCTGCCCCCCTGTCCTCGCCCCCCTCCCCATCCCCAGCTTGATCTTTGGCGTGACAGAAACTTGAAGTGTACTCTGCCCCTTCAAACACCTTGGCTCTGCCCTCCCCTGCCCTCTCCTCCACCTCCACCTCCTCCTCCTCCGGTTTTCGCTCGGCTCTCTCGGCTCACCCTACCCCACTCAGCTCCTCTCTCTTTCCTGTCGAAGCCTTTGAAATACGGCTTTCAAAAATGCTGCTTTTTGAATTAATGAATCATTTTTCGCCAGGTGTCGCTGGGGGAGGAGGGGGAGAAGAGGTTGGGGGGGGGGGGGGGGGGGGGGGGGGGGAAAAAAAAAAAGGGGGGGGGGGGGCCCCCCCCCCCACCCCCCCCCCCCCCCCACCACCCCCCACCCCCCCCTCCCTCCCTCGCCCGACGCACCCGCCCCCCCCCAACACACACACACACACACACACACACACACACACACACTTTCCTCCCACAGCCCACCACCCCCAGCCCTAGATGAAAGGCCTGGCTCGTTCCTGTACCTTTAATTTAAAGCTGAAAAGGAAAACGAGAGCGGGGGTGCGAAACACGCTTATGAATATGGAGAAAATTAAATGAGAACCGTCCCTTTGAATAAATCAGTATGAATGTCCCTTGGCCTTGTTGGGAGGAAGGTCGCAGGAGACCCTTGGATATACAGATGGAGAGCGGCTTGATGGACCAGCGTGTGTGTGTGTGTGTGTGTGTGTGTCATGAACTATGTGTGTGTCCTTGTATGTGTATGCAGATGTTGTGAGAAGTTTGGACCGCTCATGATGCTTTTATTGTCAGTTAGGCTATTAGGTGCAAAATGATTCGGAGGAAAGAAGAAAAAAAAAACCCATTTGTTGATTAAACTGAGAAAGTGATCATTACACTCTCAGACAGAAGATTTGAATAACTGATCATATGGCGGCTGTAACAGCATAATACGACTGCGTCCATACGCAGATGCATATTACAGATGGGTTGAGAGTGCAGCCTGAGTGGCACACGGTCTTGGGAAGAACAACAACAGGAAGTACTAAAAGCCGTGTGTATAATCTTGGTGGTAATGGCGATATGGACACACTTAAATTGTTGTACGCCTGGAGAAGCTGGGTTTGCGCCATGACAGAATGAGGAGTTTGTTTGAAAAAGGATCGACTTCAATAATGTGGAAGAACTTTCAAAGGAAAACTAGCAGACGCGCGACATCCCACAACAAAGACTATCATCTAGTAACTACGTGAACCGAGACATATGATTCAGCTCGGCTGACAAACACTGATCAATCATATCGTACGTTTGCTTTGGGATAAATGATCAGAACACTGGAGGAAAAATAAAACCTGAGTTTTTATAAGTGAGAAAAGTAACAGGCAAATGTCAATTAGTCTAAGTTAGGTCGGGATGTGAGTGGAGCTGAAACAATTAGTCTATTAATTAATTAATCCATCAACCTTTTTTTAATTAATCGGCAACTATTTTGATAATCAAGTCAATTTTCAAGCATAAATGCCAAAACTTTGGATGGTTCCTGCTTTTCAAATGTGAAGATTTGCTGCTTTTCCTTGTTTTACATCATTTATTAACTGATTATCTTTTAATTTTTTACCGTTGGCTCAACAGAAAAAATCCTCACGGACATTCTTCACATTGTTCTGATGTTTCATAGACCAACAAAGAAGAACGATTGGTAAATGAATTGATAATGAAAATAATCCTTGGTTTCAGCAGATATTAGAGGAAGAATTCACTGCATATCGTCACAAATATCATTGGAACAATTCCTTCTAATATTGTGATATTATTTTGAGGCCATATTGCCAACTCCTTCCGCGGATTTGCAAAGTGTTCTGCGAAGTTCTTTCACAGCAAAGGAAAACACAATCACAGCAGAATAACTGGTCTCGGTGGTTAGCTGGTAAAACAGCAAGTAGTAACTGTAGACAGAAGAAGAAAAAAAACATAGAATAAGGCTGTACGTCATTTAGAACTGTGAATATTGATTTTTTTTTATTGATTTTTTAAATCATACTTCAACAAGCACCTGAAGTGCCAACACACAAGAACAAGGCTCCGCACTGCCTCCCCATGAAACAATGACAAACTGTAACCTTGACAAAATAAATAAATCACTGTGATGGCTTTTACGTACAGTAAGTAAAGCTACTTTTTACATTTTTATCGAATTTTTTGTGCTGAAATGAACAGAAGTGTGCAACGGGGGAAAACACATTCATGGCTCAGCTCAGGCACAGCTGCTCATAATGCTTTTATTAAGAGTTGTTCAGCACAGATTGATGCATTGGAATTGAAAAACAGCCATTTGCTGATTTGACTGACAAAGTGAGGAGTAGACTCTCTGACAGATTATTTAAATCGCTGATAATAGGGGCCGCTGTAATGGCATATACATAAAAAAGACTTGTAGCGTTCTCATTCCCAACTCGTCACATACGGACGCTTGGTCAGTCCTTTGGCCTCACTTTTTAGCCCACTGGGTAATAAATCTTGGTTTTACTTAGGTTTAGTCAACAAAATAAAACACGCATTAGTGCGTTGGTTACGTAACTTAAGTTATGCATGTGTATAAGGTCATTTACGTAGGTAATTTAGAATAGGTCAATGTTGAGTTTTGGTTTCACGTGGGACACGAACAGCGTTCTCGTGGGTGAAAGTCAAGATTCTGTCCAAGAGCCTTTGTTGCAGGTCATACCCGTCTTTCTCTGCCCATCTTTCTGCTTGCTATGTGTCAAAACTGTCAGTAAAGGTGAAATGCAAGCAAAAATAATCTTTAAAAAATAAAATATGAATGGAAAAAAAAGCAACAAAAACAACAGCAGAGGAAAGCGACAAAGTTTGTATGTGTATGTAACAAAAATAAAAAAGGTGATAGAAAGTAACTTTGGCACGATTTTTTTTTTTTATACCGAAGAGATGTTATCAAGATAAGTTTCTTGAAAGAAACTGCATGTTGCCATGAAATTATTTTCATTTAAATCAAATCAATCAATCTGTCGATTATCTTCGCTATTTAGCAATTAATCATTTTGTTTATAAAATGTTAGAAAATTATTATTTCCCAGAGACCGCTATTCCAAAACCCAAAAATATTTATCATTTATGACAGAAAGGCATCAAATACTCACAATTGAGAATTTCTAGCATATTTGCAAGAAAAAACAACCTAAATGTTTGATCAAATTGTCAAACTCGTTGCCAATTAATCTTCTGATCGACTAATCAACTAATCGTTTGATCATTTAAGCTCTAGTTGATTAGTTTACTATGTACTATATACATATACTTTAATCAATAAGCACATCTGCCCCTTTCCATACGTGTTCTTGCTTAAGATGACAGAAAATGAACAGCCTTGTTTATTTATCACACATTATCTAAATGAAAATGTTATATTTGCTTTAACAGCTCAATGAGTAAAACTGAATTAAAAAAAAAAAAAAAAAAGACCGCACAGGAAAAACGGAGAGGTGGAGGACGGAAAAAGGAGACAGAGGGGGAGCAGATGATTGTAAGGACAGGGAGAGAAACTGAATTACCAGCTACTTTGGTGAACAAGGAGACACTGACTGACACTCATGAGTTAAATGCTAATTGAAGGCAGAAGATGTTTGGATGCGAGTTCTGAGAGCACAGCCTGAATGGCACACGGCCTTGGACGGAGAACACCAGAATAGAAGGAGCTAAAAGCGTTGTGTGTACTCCTGCAACTATAGTGTGTATGCGGATACTCTTTCTGTAAACAGAGAATGAGAGTACTTTATGTACAGACATACACGGACGCAATATGGCAATTGGCAATATCAATCAATGTGTCAGTGTGGGAATAATTAATTAGGGATGGGATGATATGGGGTTTCACTCACACAATTTTTATTAAAAAATGTTTTTATTAGCCTTTATTTATGCAGGAGCACCTTCTGATTACCACATTTTTTAGATATCTTTTTTTCAGTGAACATCCTTTTTTAGTGAAACACAAAATGAGTTTCCCCATCTGTGATGCAGTGAAAATATTCATTTCTTCACAAAGTGTAACGTAAAGTGATTGCAGTATGTTTTAGTGCCATTTTAAGATTTCTGAAGCATATTTAGATGATTATCGGGATAATCTCGTGAATCGCGAATATTTTGGCCGGGATGAACGTGAGATGAATTTTTTTTTTTTAAATCTTCTCATGCCTAGAAATAATCTAATAAATTCATAATTAATCATGTGCTTTGGGACTGCATGCGTGTGTGAGAGAGTGTGTGAGAGAGTGTGTGAGAGAGTGGCACAATAAAATGGGTACGGGAAATGGCGATTGTTGAACTCATAAAACCCATAAGATAACTCAGAAGAGCATTAATATCGTTCCTCTACGAAATACTTTTGCACATTTATTTTTGTTTCGCTTGATTGTTGGCGACAACCTTTAAAGATGTTAACCGATTTTGTTTTTAGGTTTGCAGTAATGTGACGCGGGCAGCGACTGAATGCGTCACCTGTTGATTTTCCGCCTGCTTGTTAAAAGCAGGTTAGGGGGATTTCTTATGTATTCTTATGTAGCAGAGTAAAAGGCTGGAGGAGTCCGACACAGGTGAAATTGTCCTAAAGTATGTTTTCAACAAACTCAGTTCAGTGGCTGATTAATCTTGCATTATTAATACTACCACTTGTATAGTAATACCACTGCGCCTGAGATTATTAACCCACGTATTTTGCTCTATGCAGCTTTAAGACTCTTTCATCTTATTTGCAATGAATGGCAGGTGATGGGCGTCTGACAAGCAAAGGAAGCGGAGATAGTCTTCCAAAGAGTTGATGGAACAAAACGGTTATTAAATGTAAGCATATAGTGCACTTGAATTTGACAGGTATCAAGAAACAATACTGGTATGCCTACATTGCTTTGATAAGTTGATATAGGTAATGTAAGAAAGCAGTGAAAGATGAATATGTCTCATACAAACTTGCAAATGAAATTGCGAAGCGATCGTTTCGCGCGGCACGATTACAAACAAAGTCAATAAAAAAAAAGACGCAAATTAGAAACGAGAAAAAAACAAAACAGCTCCAAGATCTTTTCAAAGTTCCAGACAGCAGCAACTCCAAAGCTCACTGGTTAACGTGCTCGATCTACTTTGTTAATCCATATGCAGACAGAAATGTAAAAACAACATTTTGCGATTTTAGCGAAGGTGTTGTAACTATTCTGAACACGTTTTCTTCAGCGCGATATCTTACGAATCCCTCTGCTTTTCTTGGCAAGGCCCGCCCTGCGTAGCGTTCAAGCATCAGGATTGGCCAAGCATACGCGCTAGCCCAGGTAAAGGTAACCCCATTTGGGATTGGCTCAGTTCCTATGCCCTGACCAAATCGGCAATCCCGACCTTAAATCGCTCGAGGTCAATGCCTAACCTCAACCAATCGTCTCTGCCTCAACCAGCTAGGCAGAGCGAGTCTTGCCAAGCAATGCAGTGGGTTTCATAACTACCCGTCTTTGGCTACATACAGTCGGCGAGCAGAGACGACGGTGGCCACATGTTCAATATTGCGGGTTGCAAGACAGACGTGTTAGCCAAGTTATGCAAGTTTTGATGTGTAACTTACAAATTCTGGAATTACATTAGAGCAATTTAGGGTTTGTTTACACGCACAACGCTCGCCGTTTGTGAATTATATATGTTTCGGACTTTAGGTTAATATGTAGAATTTAAATCAGGTATTCACCGATTTATCGGCCAAACATCGGTATTGGCCGATATTAACCTTGTTGACTCGGTGAATCGGTTTATCGGCAAATAAGATGGCATTTGCCGATGTTTATCTGTTGCGTCGCATCTAATTTTGCGGCAGATAATGTTCGTTTTTATTTATTATTTGTCGGTCGGACGCGGACAACAGTAGCTGGCATACCCAGCTGCTGATCTGGAGAAGAAGCCACTGGCCGGACACGACTCTGCATGATGTAAGAGCGCAACAGGTGCCGCCGCGCACACGTGCGGTTGGTTTACAAATTGAAAATAAAATAAAATGTGGGCCTTGTGGGAGACTTTTTCCAGCACTATGTGCTTCATGCACCAGCACGGACAGGGAGCGGCTGTTCACGCTGCGTCTCGCATGTTGCATGAGAAGAGAAACAGACTGCAACAGGGCAGAGAGACTCACAGTGTCTTTAGTAGTTAGTATAAGTACAGGTAGTTTGTATAGCAAACTAAAAAGGCTTTTGAAGCAGTTATATATAAAAAAAAAAAAACGTCTTTTTTTTTTAAAATGTTCACGTAAAAAAAGGTTGTTTCATAAATCTGTATAATTGAATTTGTGCTCATTCAAGGAGGATATAAAGGGCTGAATGACTTTAAAACAGCTATTGTATCATATGTATCATATTCTATTATCTTCGTTTCCCTGGCAGAGAAGGGGGATGAATAACACCAATATTTGTTGTTTTTTTTGTTTTTGCCATGGGCCCAGAATTTTGCACAAAATCGGTGCAATCCTAATTTAAATGGTTCAGTATTAAAAAGAAGAAATCTGGAAATAATACTTACTGATAATGTGTATTTGTTCTGCTTGTTGCTCACACCATTTGCTTTAAGTCACCCTGTAGCAACATTAAAAGAGTATTTAACGACTGAGACAGTTTAAGTTAGATTTGTACACAACATAATATAATAAATGGAAAGTTGTATTGTTTTACATTTTCTTTCAACCATACATGTATTCTCCATAAAGATGCGTCGGCATATCTTTCTTTATTCTCTCCTTTGTCTGGATGTAACACACATAGAACTTGTTGTCACAGCTAATATTAACAGTTTGCACAACCCGTTTGTTTGCAGGACTTTTTACCTTATAGCCGACCTAACTCCGGGGAGATGTGCTGTTCATGTCATTTTAACCGGCCTCTTTTGAATTGTGCTGCATTTTATTGATTGATCCGTGGCCCAGCGTTCATTCAATACACATAATCTGTGTCAGAAATCCAATTTACTGTCCTGTATTAAACTACTGAATTAGGGACCACCCGCAGTGTTTCAGTGAACATGTATACAGTACATGCATACCAGGAACCACGCTACTGAGAGAAAGTATGTTACAGCAGTATGTTACAGCAGGAAACTAAGGAACATGTTTACATGACTACAAGGCTGATCAGCACAAATCAATGCACAGCTTCTCTTCTGCAGTACTGGCTGCTAGAAGTCCTAACAATGGCAGCGGTGGTTTACAATGTGAGGAGATTTGCGACACTAACAAAGTTGTTTTTTGTTGTGCACGTATATCCTTTTTGCTTGCGATATACAATAGCAAGAGGCTAATTTAAATTGCTTATTTATGCTTCATGCTTGTCGAGGCGATGAAGATGTGATGCAGACAGAAGAAGTATGGAAAACGATTCAGGTGAAGAAGGCGAGGGAATTGAAGGTTGCTCTTACAGGAGGATGAGGCGAGAACTGAGGGAGAAAAAAAAAAAAAAAAAAAAAAAAAAAGTGTTTACCAGATGACCAAGGAGAATGTCTTTTAAGTTGTCTTTTATTGTGGAGACGCCAGAAAAGAAAGTTGGATTTTTTTCTACCGTCGCTCTATCCCCGGGCCATGAAAGAGACCGACTGTATACAACCAACACAGAAATAATGTTCTCTCTCCAAGCAATCCTCGTGGGAGAAAAAGTACACAGTAATCCCGCAGTGATACAAGAAGGCTGAAATGTGTTGAAATTTCATGTTGTGCTTTACATTTGTTTCCCCCCACATTTTAGTATTAAATGTAGCACACACAGTTTATTACCGATTACCATAATAACCACTACAAAATGTTGATTCGGTCATTTGCAAATGAACGAGGGTACAAGAGAAGAAGAAGTGGGGCTCAGATTTATGCGCTGCACCTGTGTAACTCTTAAAACTTCCAGACATGTAATAATACTCTGAATAATAAAAATATGAATTTCATTTTATAGGATGTAGTTTATGATGACGTTGAGTTGCATTCTACAGAGTTCTGTTATTAAAGCCTAGTAATTGAATTTCCCCAATGACGGATTAATAAAGTACTTCTAAAGAAGTCATTGATATATAGGTGTAACTAAGTGCATTTAAGTTTATTGCTGTGATTTATCGTTTGACTCACTGACTTTCACCCGAAGGACAATTTACCTCCTTTTTATGGGCCTCAACAACTCCCCTGTAAGCCAACGGCTCCGAAGACTTTTGTTCAAGATGTAAACATAAGATACCCCTCAAATAAAAGCCGCCTGTTTGTTATCCTGGCTCCAAAATGGTGGATGGAAGTCTTCACACCTTCCGTTGCGGACTGAAAACCCACCTGTGTTTCAACAGCACCTTGGCCAATAAAAAAAAAAAAAGGAAAAAAAATTCCCATTTCTGTATGTAGCAACTTAAATTGTTTCGTCTTATTTGAAGCTAAAGGTCAAGTTTTTATTCCATCGTTTCTGTGTGTTGCACTTGAACCTAAAATGATTCCACCTATTTGAAGCTAATGTGCAAGATTCTTACTGTTCGGAGTTTGTATCCTCGTGATTGTTTGCACTTATTTTAAGTCGCTTTGGACAAAAGCGTCAGCTAAATGTAATGCAATAATAAGGAGAAAAAAAGAATGATGTAACGAACCATTTGACTTTAATTCGAACATGGAGACACATTTAATACCAGGTGTTATTGTAATCCACATGGTTGTGTCTGGTTTAAATAGGCAGTGCTTTTATACAGCGTGCGGCAGAGCAAGCTACCTGACTGTGTCCTTTTCACCGAGGCACACAAAGTGTTATATTACTTGTGGAGCTTTAATGGATGAGGTGTTTCCCCAACCAAATGTTACATGCACGTTGAGAACCAGCAGAAAATAGCAAAGCGAACATTTCCACCACAGTTACTGCCTGAACATTACTCCTTCAATAGTATTCTTATTCTAAAGATTTGCTTACCCTCGGATTCACTTAACTTTCACCTGCCCTTTACAAGAACCTGATCCTATCTTTAGCTGCTCCCTCTTCTTGCCCGGACTAAAAAGACCGATTTCTTTCTAGCCTGAGCCATTTCCATGGATCTCAGGGGCAGTGAGTGTGACACACAAGATAAAATGGGGTCTTAACTGTGTTCACTTTGCTGCGTTTGTGAAAAATGGATGTTATGCAGACCATCGAAGACAAAAGGTGACACTGGAGGCCTGCAAACGAGCCAGCGTTGGGGTTTCACCATTCATTAGGGTTTGTGAAATAAAATGCGAAAATATTCTAACAGCATGAGCTACCACTTAAAGCTGAGTCTACTTTAGTTGTTCTAAATGCTGTGTACATGATCAGCTGTCAAAGCTACTGTGCACAGCGATGACATGGAGAGTGGCTCAGTAGATTTAGTTTATTTCTATGTATGTTTCTAGGCACAATATCTTGGTTTACGGCTAAAACTTTTTACCATTTCCGCTGGGCACTGACAGCACTCAGCTCATTTTAAAACAGGCATATCAGTGATCTTTTTTTAAGTGTTAAATTTTGACTTTCTGAACAAAATCTGAAAAGCAACATAGCTGTCTAATTTTTAGAGGCTAATTGCCCTGATCACACAAATGTCTCGGTGTTGCCATGTAGAATCACTGTAATGCAGTAATGGCACACCTTGAGCGCTACATACACAGTCTACAGACTATACATGGAGAGTTGGTAGAGTAGGGGTCGAGTACTGCTAGGCTAATTAGTTTTCTAGCAGAGTATAAATGAGACTATTTTACAGCACAATGTTTCTAGCTACGGGTTCAGAACCATAACCTTATTGTGGAGTCTTTTTCTTCTACCTCCATCTCTCATTCATCCGTCTTTTACATTGCAAAAAAAAATTATATCGACTTTTCCTACCTTCGTCCTTCTGCTGTTTAGTCAAAACTACGTCAAAGGACATGAAAAGGGACACAGTAGTATGTACACTAAGCCATAATCACATAGCAGAACTGACAAGGACACAAGAGAACTGAAACCAATTTCCTTTCGGTAAAGGCACAAACGTTAGGCAAGCATTCAGTCGCATTAAATTCCAGGTAGAGATTGCAAAGGGCACGAATAGATGGGGGTGCACTGAAGCATTTGGTCTCATGTTGAGAGCCTGCACCACACATGCAAGTGCACACTTACGCACACACTCCAGGTTACATGGGAAACAACTGTACATTGGTTCTGAGTGGAGCTGGAATTGCCTTGATTTAAAAACAAGTAGAAATGTTTACTTTTTTTCCCCCCATTTCATCTCAGGGCCATGCAGCTCTCACGGCTGTGCTAATTACAACCTTATTAGCCGGGAAGGACTCAGGTGCTGCAGAATCCTTCAGTGAGGGACATCTGTGGCTGACAGTGCCTGGAAGGCCGTGTCATCCAGCCTCAATGGCTAATGAACAAACACAAGGATTTTCTCAGATTCATTATCGTCACAATGAATGAATTCCAGGTCCTTTTGGTTGTCGTTCTCAGAGTATTATCTTCCCATCAGCCTGTCAATCACCCTCAGCCCACAAATAAACCCCTATCTGCCGACACAAACATAGATGCACACTGTCAAACACACCCAAATGCGCACATAAGGCACACACAGAGACACACACACACACACACACACAGTAAATCAGATCAGCTAATTAAGATGTGGCGGCTGAGTGGGAAGTAAACTCAAACAGGGCCGGACAGATGTCTCACTCTGGTGACTTCAAAAGAGAAATAAAGAACACAAGGCCATGTAATGTGATTTAGATATAATGCTTCCAGGTCAGGGGTGATGGCTAGACCGCTGGGCAGTGGGAGAGCAGCTGACAAGCGTGTAACTAACCATGACGGATGGGAATTCAATGGACTGCCTACACTACACACTTTGAGCTAGACGGGAACAAATGACATGGCTGACCACCTTGTCGGCTACAGCAGGGGAGAAGATTCGTTTGTTCCCCGCACAATCTTTTTTGACACGTGAATGGACTATAATGAAGTTTCAGAGAAGTATTCTGAGGGAAATCCTCCTCTCTCTGACCCCGCAGCGGTAACGTCCAGTCACAACACAATGATACGATGATTAATGAGAAAAGAAAAGCTTTGCCGTTCTTCCTACATACCAAAATGTGTGACACTGATGATGGCAGTTTTTTCCGCTGGCGAGTTGAATGCTGAACTCCAAAGCTGGTGCGATTTAGTCAAAGCTTAAACGGAGATGACATCATCAGTATCCTCGGTGTTTGTTTTGATTGTGCCCTTATTTTAGTCAAATTTTGAATTGTCAAAAGAAGAAACGTGAGAGTGGCCATCACCACAACTGGATGTGAGAAAGATGCACACGTAACGCGAGCTACACCTGCCTCCTTTGTTTAATGGCGGAGATACACGGCGCTGAAGCCACGTTCACATCACATGGAACGGAAGTTCATTTAGACGACGGTTGCGTGATTGCAGAGTTGTCGGATGAGGATTAACATACCGTGCACTCGACAAGGAATCACCATATACATTACATTTGGGTTTAATTACACTGAACAATGGTCATCTGCTGACGTGACACATATTCGTTTGTCTAATGTCGGATATATCGGAGCTTTCAAAAAATTCCCCAGTTTCGATTACGACAAGTCGTAAAATGGATAAATTGCGATAACTCGGATGTGACATGATAGTGCCGATGACTCTTCAGGTGCGGAAATATCAAGAACAAAAAGTAATGCTAGTTAGTCCGACCAGCAGCTTGCTAGCTGTTGTGAAGACATCATTATCGAAACATAACCAGGACTATGTGAGCTTGTTAAAAAAGAAGAAGAAGAGGAAGAAGAAGGGAAAACGTCTTGTATTAGCATTCACAGGCTACAGGGTTATGACATGCTGCAGTCAGGAGCGCACCACAGAGGTACCGTAATTTCCGGACTATTCAGCGCATCTGAATGTAAGCCGCACCCACTGAATTTTTAAAAAATATGTATTTTGTACATAAATAAGCCGCACATGTCTATAAGCCGCAGGTGCCTACCGGTACATTGAAACAAATGAACTTTACACAGGCTTTAACGAAACACGGCTTGGAACAAAAATAAATAGGCTTTTAAACGCCTTCATCTTGAAAGCTGCATCATATGCCTTTCTCCGTGTCTTTGCCATGATGAGGGTGACAACATGACCGTAATCAGAATCGTGACCATTCATAATGTCCGCTGTTTAAAATGTCCGCTGTTTAAAATGTCCGCTGTTCATAATGTCCGCTGCTGAAGACATTCCAAGAACTAATAATGCAATTGAAGGTTGGCATAATGTTTTTAGAGGTTCATTTGGTACACTGAATGAAACACCGAGAAATTTCGTAAAAAAGTTAATTACCGTAATGAATGGGAAGTTTGAGCGCGCTCGATTTACGTCACATTATGTGACGGTGCTCAGTTTTTTGGCGACATGAAGCTTGTGAAAGCGGGAAAAATCCATAAATTAGCCGCGTCATTGTATAAACCGCGAGGTTCAAAGTGTGGGAAAAAAGTAGCGGCTTATAGTCCGGAAATTACGGTAGTTGACGCCGCATCTCCTAGCATCAGATGTCAGTCGACTGCTGCCATGGAAACCACCCACCCCGCGGCCTGATGTCTAGATGCTGTTTCCACAAATGTATAAAAAACATATTTGATCCTTTTTTGGAAAATTCGAAAAGTTATTCTGAATAGTAGCAGCTTTAGTTCAACTTGGATGTAGACTGTTGGTATAAGCTTGACATTATTTCACACGCCACAGACAGTTGTGATTGGTTTAAAGAAATACAAAACAAGCCATTGCGTTGTTCCCCCTATAGCAGTATAATAATATATGAGCCAGACCTTTCTCCAGCGCTATTAGTACTGGCTATGCGAGACTATTGTAGTTTATATTTCATTCAACAAAACATGGAAAAATAAAAATGAATTGGGGATATTATAATCATGCTTTTATTTTGTCATGATAATGAACAATAAACCTGTGAAACCATGATCTAAATAAACTATCATCTATGTTGCAATTATCATTTCTCACAAACTGCCAGTGTGAAAAAAAATGATTTGGGAACCCTCGGGTTGTGGAGAAAAGCAAAAGACAAAGACACTTTTGAAATCACAGGTGAGTGCATAAGGAGGGATGAGCTATTAAGATACAAGCAGAGCATGCAGGCATCAGTGAGGAGAAGGAGTTAAAAGGCAATGAAGGGTTAAAACATTTCGCCTATTATGCTCCCACTCTTTCTGTACACTCTGAGAAATGAATAGGAGAAATTAGCAAAGCAATTACCACTTTTAATTGAACTAATTCTTCTGGTCCTGTCACAGCTGCATCCAGAGGCACACTTTTAAACCTCCTTGTACATGTCTTTTTCACCCTTTCACAAACGCTATTATTAATTTCACAAATTTCCGTGGACCTCTTTTAGCCTTTGACACCCGAGCCATCGAGGGTGAACTGCTGTCAGCTTCCCCTAGATTATTATCTTCCGCTAGTATCTCTATGTTCCTCTCGCACAGACGCCCTCCGTGCTCCGTCACGGCTTCTTCTCCGATCCTTGAGCGAAGGAGACAATGGTGCAGTCACTTGTGGCGGAGGAAAATGGTCGCCCTTAACAAACGAGTTTTCATGTTGTGTACGAAACCTTTTGGACAAACAAACTAGATGAAACGTCGTCGACACTGCTGTTTGACCTTTTTGGTTTGACTCAATCTACCCGTGCCTATAGAGCATTTAGCCGATTTAAAGAGGAACTGCAGTGTTTTTTTTTCTTTTACTGTACAAATAATCAGATGTATTATATCAACAGTGTTGTGAATCCTTGTGAAACAGATAATACAACAGCCCTCACATCTATCTTTAGGAAGCTCATAATCTTTAGGGTTTTTTTCAATTTAATTCTAAGTTTATTTTTGAGGTCATAGTTACATTTTTGGTCTTCCCCATTCACACACACACACACACACACACACACACACACACACACACACACAC